>JARHVA010009811.1:0-22500 GCA_037957365.1 Torreya grandis
CACACACACACACCACACACACACACACACACACACACACACACACACACACATACAAAGAGAGAGAGAGAGAGAGAGAGAGAGAGAGAGAGAGAGAGAGAGAGAGAGAGAGAGAGGAGAGAGAGAGTGAGAGAGATGAGAGAGAGAGAGAGAGAGAGAGAGAGAGAGAGAGAGAGAGAGAGGAGAGAGGAGAGAGAGAGGAGAGAGAGAGAGAGGAGAGAGAGAGAGTGAGAGAGAGAGAGATGAGATGAGAGAGAGAGAGAGAGGTGTATAGTTGAGTCATATATGTAATAGGGGTGTTTTTTTATTATCTGATGCTTTCTCTAGTATGATATATATCATCATGTTACATATTGATCATATATAAAATTATAACATGGGTTTTATTTATCTTGAATGAAACATAAGAATTGTAATTAAAACATTGATTAATGTGTTGGTAATTATATATGTTTACTTAATAGTTGTTTTGTTGGGATTTTTATAAAAGATTTACATCTAAGGTTTTACTATGGAAAAGAGGGTTTTTTCACTACATAAGATATCATAAGGAGTTTTTGATATATTTTTAGACTGTTACATGAATATCTGGGAGATAATAATTTAGTATGTGTTAAATAGTATTTTATTCTAAATCTGAATCTAAAAGAAATTTGGTTTATATGCAAGAGTTTATAAATTATGAAATTGAGTTAGACATATAGTAATATTATTTAAATGATAATTAAATCAGTTGTTTTTACCTATAAGGCTGCATATAAATGATATTTAGTTGGCTTATATTTATTACAAACATGAGATAAAGTGCTTAGTAAATAATAATTTACTTGTATTATTCTATGTTGTGGCATTTTTAGGGAAATCTATTATTTGAATATCTTAATTTAAACATATTTTAAATGTGAATAATTATAATATTAATTACCATAAGAAAGTATGGATATGTACTTCTCTGCTTAGTGCCACTAATAGGTAGAAAGAAGTTATTCAAATGAGTTGAGTGTGTGTGAATTTGACTGATCTTGAGATTTAGAAATCTATATTAAAATTGTGGACAAATTAATTTTTATGGTTTGAGCATTGTTATTTCACCTATTTGATTTATTTTTTCATGTATTTCATGATATCATGTTAGAATTTATTTCTTTATGATATGTTGTATGTGATATTTTTCTTATAGCACACATGGTTCTAGTTGACTTTCTCAATTTTCCCACTATCAGTATCTACCCATATATGAAGGGAGGGTCAGTCCCTTATTGGGATATTATGTGGGGGGATCAATGGTTCATTTTTGGTGTGTAAAACCACTTGGATGATACTTTACATCTCTTTCTAGTATTCAACCAATAGAGACTTTACTCAGGATTATTTTAGATATTAATGAGTTCTTTGAGACTCATATGTTCTATGGAACATTGTATAATTATAATATGATATTGAGATATGTAATAATGTATACTTATACTATTTTATATTAATTATATAAAAATAATAATTGGATGTATATTTTTTACTTATTTTACTATTTAATCAATAGTGGTTGAGTTATTAATCTAGATAATTTTTGTACCTTATATTATTGAATTTATGAAAACAAATCAACATATGTTATTAACGATCATTATATAAATGAATTAAACACTTAACCCATTGTTTTATATCACAATTTACCTTAAATGATGCATTTAGTTAAATATAATTAGTTCTAAGTTATTTCTATTATTGATTTTTTAAAAAATAACTCAATTATATTTAATCCTAAGGTGTTATTCCATTATGGTATCAAGAGTTGAGGATCAAACTCTTGGATTTAATGAGTCCACTAACATATTCATACTATCCTATATTCATAAATAAGAATTTTGTATTTAAGGCTAGATGGTGAGGGTACATCGAATCCTAATAATACCACTAAATAAGTTACAAAGTTTAATTAGATTCTCATAGACATGAATGAGACTAGGGACCAAATATCTATCTTTGAATAGTAATTTCATGGAAGTTTTGAGGATAATAATTATAATGAACATGAAAAAAATCATATTGAGTAATAATTTCTTCAATAAACTAGACAAGAGGAGTTACCTCAAGATACGAGAGCATATGTAACTATTGAGATTTATCGAGACATGAAGAAAGTTAATCCACCCAATTTTGATGGAACCATTTTGAGTGATGGAGTGTATGTGTGATTAAATAACATGGAAAATAATTTGGATATTTGGAACTAATTTTAAGTTACAAAATTAGTATGGGGACCTTACTATATTCCTAGAGAAGTAGCTAGTGGTAAGCAAACAAGAAATTAGAGATGAACCTTGACTCTACTACCACCACATGGGAATATTTTGTGACCTTTTTCAGATCATGATGGTTTCCCCAAATCTATTTTGATCAAAATCTAACATTTTTTTAGAGTCCAAATCAAGGATATCATTAAGTGAATGAGTATTGGGAACAATTCACCAAGATCCTATATTACATTCCTCTATATCAGGTAGATGAGAAATTTCACATCAAGAAATTCATTATGGGATTAAAACCCCAAATTAGATTCAAGGTATATGTGCATGGGACATATAATATGGATCAAGTCTTTGAAAAGGTATTAAAGTAGAGAAAAAATTGAAGTCACTTACTTGGGTCAGAGATAAATTCAAGAAAAAGTTTGGAGGTCCCAAAACAAATTTCAAAAATAAGAATTGGAAGAGGAGTTGTAACTCTAGAAATAATCTAAAGAATAAAAATGCTAAGTTTAGTAATGATTTAGGGGGAAAAAACTAGGTAATGGTTTTGAATTATGTTTCAATGGAGATTAACAATACGATAGGAAAGGACCACTTGGTGGATGTTTCATCTATGGAGGTGATCATTACACTAGGGAATGCACTTGAGGAAAATTAGATGGTAAGAATAAGGGTTTTTCTCTATAACAAGGATCTTTCCAACATAGAATTTATGTAGCTATTGAAAACCATCAAGTTGAGTTTTAAGCTTTTGCTATCGAGTTATCATATAATTTATTTGGTAAAATAATTTTCATTTTGATTGACACAAGAGATATTGAATGTTTTATTACTCTTAATATGATGAACAACTTGTCTAGAAAAGATGGAGTTATGAAAAATACATGGTTAGTTCAATACAATAATGTCAAGGTCAATAAATATTTGGTTGAATCTGAGATCAAACTACCTAAATTCACTATGGTAGTGGATATATTTTCAAATTCATTAGGGTCATATGACGTGATCCTAGGAGTAAACTAGTTAGATCAACATAAAGCTAAGGTAGATTATCTAATTAAAAGTTTTGAATGTCTAGATGATTTGGCTAATCTAACCCTAATTTATGGAAAAAAAGAGGGAGCTTAAACATAGATAAATTTTTAAAATTTATACGAATGAATATCATGGAAAAGGGTGTCAAACATTTACTATAAAGATAAATAAGATGGAGGAATCAGAGGATCATTCTCTCAAAGATTATCCCTTCAAGATTTTTGAGATATTTTTGATAAAAAATTATCAAGTTTACCCCTTAATAGATAAAATAATTTTTAAATTAACATCATTCTAGGACCTGAACTATAGTCTAAAGCTCCCTATAAAATTATAACAACTAAATTAGTGTGGTTGAAGGCTCAACATCAAGAACTATTATCTAAGGGTTGATTCAACCAAGTATGTCACCATGGGATGCACCAATTTTTTTGTTAAGAATAAATATGGAAACATTCACCTATGTATTTATTATAAGATTTTGAATAAGGCAATGATAAAAAAGTAAGTGTTCTTTACCTCTCATTGATGATATTTCTAATCAAATGTATGAAGAATAAATTTTATTAAATATTGATCTTCAAATAGGATATCATCAGTTAAGGATTCATGAGGAAGACATTCTAAAAACAAATTTTAGAACTTGATATAAGCATTATGAGTTCACATTTCTTAATTTTGGGATAACAAATTCACTGGCAACATTTATGAATCTCATGAATAGTGTGTTTAGGGATTATCTAGATCATTTTGTGTTGGTCATTTTAGATGATATCCTCATATATTCTCAAGCTAAGGAGGAACATCTAGAGAATTTTAAATTGGTTGTACAATGGTTGTGGAAACATTTTTTTTTTGGGAAAATATTAAAGTGTGCCTTATTTCATAAAAAGACACACTACCTCGGGCACATTATATCTATAGAAGGAATATCCATAGATCTTTTGAAGATTAAATCCATTATGGACTGGCCAATACATAAAATTCTCCATGAAGTTATGATTTTTATGGGTTTAGATGGATATTATAGGAATTTTGTTTCAAATTTTTATAGGATATAAAATCATATTAATTAGCTTTAGTGGAAAAATTAGAATTATATGTAGTCAATGAAGTGTGAGGAATCTTTTTAGGATCTAAAAAGAAGACTTACCTCAACACCAATGTTGAGAGTTCCTAATAAAAATGTCCAATTATTGATAATAATTGATGCTCTCATAGATAGTCTTAGAGGAGGTCTCATGAAAGATTGTTTAGTTTTAGATTGAGTCCATAAATTTGAAGTTATATGAGGAAAATTATGTCCCCCATGATATAAAATTCGTTTCAATAGTTCATGCCTTTCAAGTTTAGAGGCATTATCTATTGGGAAAAATTATTTGAGCTCAAGATTGATAAATTGGGGATAAATTATATCTTCACCCAACCTAACTTGAATACACATCAAAGATGATGGTTAGTGTTGTAGCCTAAAATTACACCCTCTATAATTCAAGTATACCTTCTCAATTTTAGGACATGGAACTATCTCCCTTCATATAAAATCCACTATAAGAGATATATCTCTAGGTTTGAAAGGGGAATCTCCCTTGATTTGTCTCTTAAGCTCACAATAAACTAAGATAATAACTATTAGGTGTGAAATGAAATGAAGGAAACATAAAATAAAACTATGATAATGAGGTGATACACCAAGATAATTCTGCACAACACACTTGCATCTTCACTTAAGAAATAAGACTAATCAAACTAAATCCAATCCTATGTCCTTCTAACATTAGTATTTCTCATAGAGGTAGATTTTTATGCCTATCTATAAGTGGGTCAAAATAAGATCTGATATAAGACACTACTAATCCCTCTCACACTTAAGAAACACTTAACAAATATTAAACTTTATGAAACTTGTTATAAGAGATGTCACTCACACAAACATGCAAGATTAGAAATAAAATCAAGGAGAGCATATTCATTAGTTGTTAACCACACAACCTACTTGACATAATTAAGTAAGATATTTTAGAGAATTAAATAAACTTATGAAACTTTATTCAAAGGCAAACAATGTGGCAACACTAGTGGTAATTTTCCATACCAATTGTGTATCCATTACAAAGCCAAGAAGGCTTGAATATATAGACACAAGAGAAGAGAGAGAAGATGTGAAGCTCAAAGGTCATAAGAATATGTGAAAAAATCTAGGAAAAAATTAAAACTATCATGTAATGATGTGGAAAATAAGTTATGAGTCTATCATAAACATGTGTCAATTTGAAATAGAACACCCTCCTCAAGTTAGAATAGACCCTTCATTATTTTTCTTTGAAACTACCTTGATGATGCTGAAGAGTGAACTTGAGTGTCTAAAAATACCATAGGAATCCTTAACACATATGGTCTATCATGATAAGTTACAAAAGAGGTTAATTCATGTCATCTACTCATCTTTAACTAATGAATTCATCTTTTTAACTTGTCACTCACTACCAATAGTCATTCATTAGCCCTCTAGGATTGAATATTTATTTTTATCACTCAATTAGCTTATATTTTCTCAATGAAATCTCATTATGAAGGTATTATGAAACTAAAATAAACCTCCTTTATCCTTTGGTCTATCAAGTAGACCTTAAAATATTTTAAGTCAACTTGATCACCATCTCATTATGTAATCACTTATGCCTTATCACTATCTATTTAGACTTCATATGGTGAATGAGATAGCAGAGGTATTTTACTATTTAACCAAGGAGATAAATTAATGATAATAGTCAAGAAAGTCCCTAACAACCTCCCATAATGATCTTTACTTTCCCATTCTCTTTTGTACCTATAAAATGCTCAAATCTTATAAGAAATAAAGAATTAACCCTATCTGTACAAGTGATAGTATGACAAAATTAGATGTCAAGGGTCCTAGGAGAGTTTAGACATGTATAATTAACTTTAATGCCTATATGACTCATTTTGGATGAATTTTCCACCATTTCTTCTCCATGAGGTCCAAACCAAGGTTTTGAGAGGGTTTTAGGATATTTAGACTATTAAATATTGTTCATAAAATACTACCATCCATCCTTAGAACCAATCTCATAAATTTTTGGTATAAGATCCCCTTAAACTCTCCCCAAGTTCTTTAGGTCTCATGCATAAGGTCTTTATAAATATGAGCACTTAAACTTGGCCTCTCAAGCCTTCTCAAACATTATAGATAGGTCTAAGATGGTTTAAGGTCAAATTGACCATCTACATAATGTTATCTAAAATAAAATAGCTCAAATCAAACATAAAATCTCCTATTAAGGTCTTAAAGGTGATTAGGAAGGATTTCATGGTCATATAGATCAAGTGAGACACCTATAGGGCTTAGGCCTAATTTGAAGCCTAATAGGCCTAACTATATTTTTTTGTATGTTTGACCCTCTTAAGGGTTTTTATTGACTTAATATCCATAAAACACTTATTTAATTTTCAAATAAAAATTATAAATCATTCCATAGTGTTTCAAAAATCTTTATTTCACCCTTTCTCCATTCATGTAACAATCATGCAGTTCGATCTTGACTGGGAGTACCCTTTATCTAAGTTAAAATAGATGGTGTACACCCTATTTTATTGGTAAAAATGAGATCATTAGGAGATTTATTATGTCTTTATTACCCTATATACAAATTATCAAGGCTTGATTCTGGTTCTAGAATCCTCAAGCATTAGATTTCACAAGACTAGCTTATTAGGTCTACATTCTAGGTAGGGTTATTTGTAAGGTTTAGGCTGACTGTGTTTAAGACTCATCACTATATGTATAAGATCCTATATATTTTAAAAATAATTATATAATGTTATTACCAATATTATATTGGGTTCAACATGACCCATCCATACTAAACCCTTGTAATCTTTCCAAACTTGTATCTTACATTAGCCAAGGTAGTTTGTGACTGTGTTGGTTGTGTCACCTATAAGTGGCACTTGGAAGAGTTCAAGGAATATTTTATATGTTTATATTTCCTAAGATACATAGGGAAAATTAAATAATATTTATTCAAATGTTTATACATCTTCATTCATTCCATGTTTCTAATTCTTAGCTATGTTTGCTTTCTCTTATGGAGATAGGTCAATATGCATGAACTAGACTAAATTTTTTATCAAGAGTCCCTATAAGTGACTATTTATATTTTATCATGGTATCTACATCATTTTATCTCTACTTATATCATTATAAATTTTTAAAACTTTAATTCACTTGTCTCTACTTTTTTTATCATGTTCTTATCCCTTCTAGCATCACTATGTTACAGACATGTAGTCAAAATGTAGATGTTACTTGAGATGTGAGACCTTATTGTAGGTGTCATAAGTGCTTGAGCACTGTGTTTAAATATTATATAGTTCTCTATGTTTATTATGGCTATATCTCACCTATATGGTCTCTCTTAATACCTTATAACTATGATCCAATCAATGTCTTATAATTCACTTAGTTGTATTTCACACTCTAGACTCAAAACACTATAGTTTTCACTGAGTGCTTATAGTTGAAATATGATGTAATTGCAAACAAATTTTTAGTATTTCTTATTGACCAAATACAGTTAATATAATATTTACATATTAATAATATGTCCAAGATTCAATAATAAAGACATAATACTTAGATTTCATGGATTCTCATCATGAGATAACACTATACAGGGCAAAATCTCCTTTCAAAGATATTAAGGTAATGAGTTCCATAAGCAATTTTTACACTTTTTGAACATGAACCTAGGTATGAATGTGTGTATAAACTTCACCATTATCCCAAATGATATTATTTATGATATCAAGCTTAGATGAAGGCTTAAATTAAATCCACACACCTCTAGAGCATTTTCCACACTCTATCTCATACCTCATACATAGTCCTATAGGTTGATATTATATTGAAATATGATTGTGTTCATGAACCTTATTCAACTCCACCTAGTTTCAAAACCTTGAGACCTTCATTGGTCTATTTAATTTACCTAGACCATCACTATGTGTAGATTGAAATTGATGTAAGTGTATTAACTTTGATATGAAACCATTGTGAGAGGACAAAGCACTGCACCTAAAAACAACATCTGAATACCATTGAAATTTATGAATATTTATAATAATAAATTGATATTTAATATTTATTTAAATTCATACATTATAAAATAGATGAGAACAACTTGGAAAAGAAGATGAAACTTTATAAATACACCTACAATACTTGGAATCATTAGACAACTAAAAATAAATAATAAAATTGGAGGCCATGGGGATGAATAGGAAATTTTGAGTCATCAAACTTATTAGTGATGTTTCATATATCATATTACACCAAACCTAAAACTATTTACATGAAACAAAATTAAAAAGGGAGTAATATCACCCACCAAACACATTTTCTCTAACTCACCTCCTCTTATTCATACTGAGAGTAAACGGGTTGAGTTATTTTACCATGTATAAGAGATCAATGGAGGAGATAGAATGTTTTTTTGAAAATTTGAGCCTATAAATTATACTTGATCATGTAATTAAACTTAGGGACATAAAGATACACTCCTGATCCTTCCCACATGCCAAGTCTACTTTCTTTATCTATATGACTACCCTTAACTTCTTGTTTTATAGTGACGTCCATAAATGGATGTTTAACATACATTATTTAAGTTATAAAACTATATATTGACACTCAAATGACATATTTGACATTATAAAACACTTTGACACACTTGGATTCATGTGAAAACCATAAAAGTCATTAGAAAGGCCAAAAAGGTGACAAGGAAATATTAAGACAAATGACAAAAATGACAGGTTAAACATATAAAGTGACCTTAGGCATGACCATGTGACCATTTTATTACCTATAAGGACCCTATATTAAGTTTTAATATATATGGGTTGACCTAATTTTACCTAAGGTTAAATTTGATCAACATTTTAACAATTTCCTAGGGTGTGGCAAGCCTACTACGGCAAAGACCAGTAGATTTATCCTTTCCATTAGGATATGGGGTCACTTATACAATGTTATTAACACTTAAAAACCATTTAAAGGACACCAAACACACCAAATTTAACAATGAAATAAGAAACAAGATAAGAAACAAACTCACACTTGTGTTCAATAAAAATGAATGGAAAACACAAACCAACTTAAAGCAAACATACTTATCATACAATGTTCAATACCTTAAGAAACTTGAGGTGAAAATCATATTCTACATTACTTCAACTAGGGTCAAAGAAAATTCTCCTTGTATCACTATTTTTCTAATAAAATAATCCATCATATGAGGCATGCTTATCTATGGACACTTATTTGTGGAGGTAATCAAAATACTTACCATGGTTGAGTATTCTAATGACTTAAAGTTGGTCATTTGGATTGTTCAAAAACACCTCATTCATTTATCAAAGAAACTTGTTTATCCTTATAGTTGGCTTGGACTTTATCATGTTCACTTGATAGTCTTCACTATGATCATTAGATATCATCAGGGTTTCTTTAACCTTTGATGCACTTGAGATAAGACATGTCTATTATTTGAAACCATCAAGGAAGACTTTTTGTTCACCAAACACTATTTGATATATCAAAGTTATTATCTTTTTTAGTAGAGACCTCAAGATTTTATTTATGCTCATCAACCAAATCATATTATTCTAATGCTTCTTTTTTCTTGATGGAAATATCAATATCCTTATTTTCATTGAGAACATGTTGGACCTTAACATTATGTATACACTCATCTTGAAGGACTAAAGGTCTACTAACCTTCTCAAATTCCTAGACAATGTCATAGTATTTGTACCACATATCATCTACCTCTTCATGGTGTTCATGTTCAAGATTGCATTTTTATTTTATAGGGAGAATGTATTTCTCATAGAACTATCATATCTCAACAAAGTTGGGATATTCAAATCATTATCCACATGTAAAAGGTAGTTTCCCAATGTAATTTGTTCTAGTATTTTTTTATGATCTACCTCAAGGACTCCATCAATGTCCTCATGAAGTATGTAAGTTCCAAGATAAGTTTCTTCAAAACCACCTTGCTCAACTCCTCACTCATCAAGATAAAAATAAGATAAGACATCAAGGAAAGTTAGAGGCTCTTAATCACTAGGGTGATCATCTTCATCAATCACATTATGATTCATGTTAGAGTTTTAAGGCACATAAGGTTTAACATGAAAACTAGAAAGATTTTCTTACATGATTCTCACTTTTGTACCATTTCTAGTCCCAAAACCCATTTAGGACTAGTCTAAAGTTAGATAACCTCCAATTTTATCTATAAACTCTCTAGACAAATAAAGAGCAAAATACGGAGGCACATCTAGCACCACAACATCTTGAGAAATGGTGAAGGTAGGACACACATGGAGAATCAATTGCAAACCTATGATTATGTTAATGGTCTTGGTAGTTGACTCATCTAATTGGTCCACTACTTGGGAATGGGGTTCATACTTCAATTTTAGTTTATTAGCTACCATCTTAGGCATGACATAAGTACTAGATATACTATTAATGAGACAAATATGCACCAAATAATCTCTAATAATTATGTATAGATAGAAAGGAGGATAGTCTACCTTTTCAACTTTGATAGACTATTCTTCACTTGGCTTCATGGTGTTTTTAGGGATACCTCTCTTTGGTTAGGCTATTTGGATTTTAAACTGAGCTTAGATAGCTCTTATGGAATTAGGTATAATTATCTAAGTATATCCAATGTATCCCACATGGATACATTCACATGAGACCTCCTAATTTTCTCCACAATGTTAGTGAAATGACCACTAACTCTTGCTTTCTAACTAGAATCAATCATGTTTCTTATACCTTGAAATTTTGGAGGTATTAAAGCATTCCTAACATTCTAATCTATTTGACTTACTTGTGTATATGGAACAAAATTAGACATGCCTATTATTTTACTTGTTTGAACATTAATTGGAGAACCATTAGTAGTCCCATGGACTTATTTAACAACCTTTCTCTTACTCCTTATGTTTACAACCATAGGACTTGTATCCATACTTTACTACCCTTGATTATTGAATACACATGATTCATCTTGTTTCCAATTAAACAATATATCCCCTACTTGAGAGACCTTACCATTAGTCACTCCTCTATTTGTTATGTCATCTTGAGTCATAAATGCCATAGTCCCCAAATATTCCATGAAGGCTTTGTTGAAGGCTTCATTGACATAGGGAGATGGGTCATAAGGTTGATCTAATGAAGGTTGATTGTTATGATCTTGGAAAATATTATTTTGAGTATGCACTAGTGAACTTGAGGTATAAGGGGCATTGGGGCTATATCCACCATATGGTTTTGATTGAACTAGCTATCCTTGACCTTAAGGATGACCTTGGAAATGAGGTCTATTACCTTGATAATTGGGATAAGATTGATTAGGCTGATAGTAAATTTAGAAGTACTTAACTTTTCATTGTTAAATGATCTTGTTTATACCCAAGATCTCTTATTTTGTAAATCTCATACTTTCTACCTCATTAGGTTTACTTAGTCATCTAAGGGAAATATACTTATGTTTAGGTGCAAGAATGAGAACAACATTAGGTGTAATATTTTTCAAGTGAGAAAAAATGGCATGGGATGTCTTGGGTTAATCTTCCTATCCTAACTCAAATAATTCTCTACCCTAATGGCCACCTCATAGGCATTAGGTATAGTGTCACCTCGCATAGATTGTATCATCATTGAAATGTCACTATCAAATAATTTAAGGTAATAAAGGCAAGCATGGTGAGTTTTTGGTCTTACCAAGATTGGGATTCTATCCCAAGTTTTTTTAAATATTATATTGAATTCTTGAATGACTTCTTGAGGTGTTCTCTAATGGTGGTCACCTACTTCATTAGTGATAATTTGTCACTCTTGTCCTCAAATCTTCTTATCAATATATCTCCTAGCTCATCCCAAGTTGTGATTGATCTAGGTGCCAATGTTCCATACTAGTCAATAGATTTTCCTTTTAAGGAGACAACCAAAAACTTGATTACAATGTTTTCCTCTTTGATGTGATTGATATTTCAAAAGTTATCAATATTATTTATATGCTTAATGGGTGTGATGGAAGACTCACCAGTGTATGATGGAACATTTTTGAGGGTAGATGTGGGGATATCATCATAGTGAGAAAGATTTAGAGGGATATATCCATTGAAGGAAAAAAAAAATATGGTTATTTTCCATGGTGACCTTATGACTTTGTAAGAATGTATGAATCAATAAATTTCTTATGGGCTTGTGAGCAAGATAGGACCTTTTTAGATAGGGATAAATGTGCTCAAATTTACTTTATTTATAGTAATAATGAGGAAGATATTTAAATTCAAAAGTTATTCCTTTATTGAGGGACCTTGTGTTTATCTTAGGAAATAAAGACTACACTATTCTAAAACCAAGATTGAAACTTTGGAGTCACCAAATGTTATAAGAAGTGGACTATTACAGCTCCTTATTGTCAAATCCAACATCTACCTTGAATAACCTTCATGGAATTCATTTAAAATTGGGAATTCCAAAACTTTTTTAGCCTAAAATTATACCCTAGAAAATTCAAGTAGACATTCTCAATTTTAGGACAACATGGAACTATCTCCCTTAATAGACAATCCACTACAAGAGATAAATCTCTAGGTTTAAAAAGGGTAGCTCCCTTGATTTATCTCTTAGGCTCACACTAAACTAAGATAAGTACTATTATGAGTGAAAAGGGATAAAATAAACATAAAATGAACCTATGTTAATGAGTTGATACACAACCACAACTCCACATAACACATTTCCATCTTCACTTAAGAAAGAAGACTACTCAAACTAAATTCAACCCTATGTCCTTCTAGCATAAGTATTTATCATAGAGGTGTATTGATATGACTATATATATGTGGGTTAAAATAAGTTATGATATAAGACACAACTAATCACTCTCACACTTTAAGACACACTTAACAAACAATACACTTTTTGAAACCTGTTAGAAGAGATGTCACTCACACAAATATGCAAGAGTAGAAATAGAAGCAAGGAGAGCATGTTCATCACTTGTCAACCAAAAAAAATACTTGACACAATTAATTAATATATTTAAAATAATGAAATAAACTTAGGAAATTTTATTCAAATTCAAATGAGTTGTCAAAACTAGTAGGGCTTCACCATACCAATTATGGATCTATTACAAGGCCAAAAAGGCTTGAATATATGGAGATAGGAGAAGAGAAATAAGAAGTGAATCCAAAAGGTTTGAATAACAAGTGTAAAACACTATAAATAATTAAAAATACCATGGAATGAAGTGTAAAATAAGTTAAGAGGCCATCATAAACATCTATCAATCTAAAATAGAATACCCTCCTCAAGTTGGCATAGACCTTTCATTACTTTGCTTTGAAACTGCCTTCATTATGGTGAAGAGTACACTTGAATGTCTATAACTACTATACAAATCCTTAAAAAATATGTTATATAATGATATGGTAGATAATAGGTCATTTCATGTAATCTTCTCATCCCTAACAAATGAATTCATCTTTGTGATTTGTCACTCACTGCTAACAGTCATTCATTATCCCTCTAGGCTTGAATATTCATATCTATCACTCAATTATCTTACAGTTTCTCAAATAAATATCATTGGAGAGGTGTCAAAAAACTCAACTAGACATCCTTTATCCTATAGTATATCAAATAAACCTAATAATATTCTAAGTCACCTTGATCACCACTCACTATGCAGTCACTTAAGTCAAATTGACCACCTATATGATGTTATATACACACCAATATCTCCAATAAACCCTTAAATATCCTATGAAAGGAAATATTTCATTGTAATATAGATAAAGTGAGACACTTGTAGGGCTTAGGCCTAGTTTTAAGCCTAATAGGCATGAATATATTTTCTATATATTTGACCCTCTAGGTTTATATTGACTTAAAATCCTTCCAACACTTTGTTCATGTTGAAATAAACATTCTACATCATTTCATAGTGTTCCAAAACTCTTAATTTCATCCCCTTCTCCATTCATAGACCAATCCTATAGTGTGGTCTTGACTGGGAGTGCCCTTTATTTGAGACAAAATAGAGGGTATATCCCCTATTTTTTTAGTCAAAATGAGAGCATGATAGGCTATATTAGGTATTGATATCCCTTTATATAAAGTATTAAGTCTTTATTCTTATTCTACAACCCTCAAACACTATATTTACTATGCCCTTAACTATTGGTGTGTTTAAGGATATGTGTGGCTGACCTGTGGCTTACATCCCTCTTTTATATGCTTGTTACATTTCTCTATGTTCTTAGATAGGTCTACCTATGGAACAACCATGGATAAGTATATTATATATAGGAAGTAGTGGTTAGTATTTAATAATCATATATGAATTATTCTTCTCTTATGGAATTATTGTGGAGGTTACCCCTTCAAAGTGGGTTTTCTATATTATCTAGTATTCTACTTTGATATCAATTATTCATGTGTGATCTCTCATATCTAAATATTCAATGTGAATTTTTGTGAACATCTAATTAATTTCATTACAAGTGGTATCAAAGCTTTGATTTGGGTATGTTTCTTACAACATTTGTCTTTAGATATAGCGAGGAATGGATTTTGGGAGGAGCAAAAAAACATAACTTGTAATCTGAGAAGAATTTAATTTTTGTTAGTGTAGTATTTCTCAAAAAAAAAATTGAAAAAAAATATTTGGTAAAAAAAAGTCTAGAATTTTTTTCCTCTTACACAATTTAAAATTGTTGGATTCATCTCAATGAGATGATCACAATGGTATATTCTATCAGTACACTTTTTTGTGTCAAAATTTATACCCTAGTGTGCAAAGGTAGTCATTAGATTTGTCTTGGTGAGATGATCAAAATGGTATCATCTCTTGGTACACTTTTTTTGGGTTAAAAATCCTCCTAGGTTTTGTTTATGGTAGATCTTTTGACTCAGGGAAGAAATGGGGCACCAAAAAATCCTAAGACTCTTATTGAAGACATGGACTTTGGAACTTTAGATTTAATGATTTCTCAACTTCAGGAAGATATAATGAAATTGGTAAGGCATGATGACTTTCTTGTAATTTAAGATTATGTTTTAGGGATACATAGATTAATAAAGTTCACATTGAATTACATCATATCACTATGCAATTGGCTACCCTTACATCTCAATTTCAACCTAATAACCTTCCACTTCAGCATTCAACTCCTCCTCTCAACATCAATAACTATCAAACTTGTGTGAAATTGATGTTGAAAAAAGTGGACATGCATAAGTTCAATGGTAAGGATCCTCTCACTTGGATTACCCAAATTGAAAATTTATTTGAGCTACATCAAACTCCTAGTTCTCAGATGGTAATAGTGGCATCTCTGTATCTAGATCCTGAGTAGTTTATTTGGTGTCACTAGTTATGTTCTCAAAATAGAAATAATGGTGATCCTATTACATGGTCTATTTTAATGGATGAGTTATTGACTCATTATCATAATAATGTATTTGAAAATTATTTTAATTAATTTTCCAAACTATAGCAAACAAGATCTGTGAAGGATTATATTCAACAGTTTTAGATTCTCTCCTTATGGGTGGAAGACATCACTAAGGTAAATTTGACTAATATTTTTTTGGGGGTGCTCAAAGATAGCATATAATTTGAGGTTTAAATGTTTTACCCAACATCTATATCAGAAGTTATCCCTAGGGCATGCATGGCAAAAGAAAAAGAGATGGTCAAAAGGAAAACATTCACTACTACTCATGATCACACCTTTCCATCACCATCATTTCAGCAACCCATCAGATTGACACAATGATAAATTGAGGAGAAGTGAGAAAAAGAGTTGTGTTATGGTTTTGATAACAAATGGAGTAAAGACAATCATTGTGATGAAAAGAAGTTGTTTTACATTGAGGGTGCCAATGAGGATGAAGATGATGAAGAGGTAAATGTTGAGGATGAAGAAGTTATTGAGGGGGAATTTGAAGACTCTCAACATACTATTTCCTGACATGCACTTTCAGGTATTATCACTCCCCAAATTCTTAAGGTGATGGGTTTCCTTAGAAAACAAAAATTTACTATCTTGATTGATTTTGGGAGTACAAACAACTTCATCAATATTAAGTTGGCTACTCATTTGAACTATTTTATTTATCTATCTCTATAATTTTAAGTTATGACTGTACATGGTGGTATTGTCAGCTATTCAAGAAAATGTAATAGTATTAAGCTAGCCATGGGAGACTACTTATTGGATTCTCCTACATTTTCTATTCACATGGGTGGATATGCCATTATTATGGGAGTATAGTGGATCACCACTTTGGTCACTATTGAGATGAATTTCCAAGAATTATAAATGCACTTTCATTCTAAAGAAAGGACATTTGAGCTAAGGAGATTAAAGGCTAAATATCCATAGCTTGCTATCTCCCACAAAATGACAAAGATTATTCATAAGGGTGCTGAAGGATTTTTATCTTGCTTATTTTCCATAGAAGTATAGTCAACTTAACCATCTCCACCTCTTAGTTTGTAACAAGTGATTGATGGTCATTCAGTTATTTTTGGTGAAACACTAAAATAAATTCCACCAAGATTCATGCATGATCATTCTATCAAACTCATTCTTGATAGTACACCACCTAATATTAGGCCATACAGGCATCCCTATGCCTAAGAAAGTGAAATTTAAAAGATGGTACAAGAGATGTTGGCTGTAGGAATCATTTTCCATAGCCAAAGTGAATATTCTTCTCCAATTGTCATGGTAAGAAAAAAAGATAACACCTAGAGGATGTGTCTTGACTATAGAGAACTCAACAAGTACACTATCAAATATAATTTTACTATTCCTATCATTGATGATTTTCTAGATGAATTAAATGGTGTTTTTTATTTTACCAAGTTAGATCTATGTTCTGGGTATCATCAAATCTAGATCCATGATGAAGACATACCCAAAACAACTTTTATGACTCATGATGGCCATTATGGTTTTATGGTTATGCCTTTTGGTCTAAAAAATGTACCATCTAGGTTTTAGAGTTTGATGAATACTATTTTTAGGCCATTTTTTTGGAAATTTATTATGGTATTTTCTTATGATATCTTCATTTACATTAAAAATTGGGAAGACCATTTACAACATGTGCAATAGGTACTCTCAATTTTGGAACAACATCAGTTGTATGCCAAACCTTTGAAATGTAATTTTGGGGCTTGTGAGGTTGAATATTTGGGTCATCTAGTTTCTCATGAAGGAGTGAAAGTGGATCCTAAAAAAATCCAAGTAATGGTGGACTAGCTAATTCCTAAGACACTCAAGAAACTATGGGTATTTTTAGGGATAATTAGTTACTATCACAGGTTTGTCAAAAACTATGGTAGCATTACATCCTCACTCACCTCTTTCTTGAATAAAGACTCCTTTCATTGGACTAATACAGCTACCAAGGCATTTGAACAATTGAAATTGGCTATGTGCACCACTATAGTATTGGGCACTCCTAATTTTTCAAAGACTTTTGTGGTTAAATGTGATGCATCTAGATATGGCATGGGTGTTGTAAGAATGCAATAAGGTAGACCACTTGCATTTGAAATTCATCAACTAAAAGGTAAAATTTAGCACAAACCCATCTATGAGAAAGAAATGATGGCCATTTTGAATGTAGTCAAATAATGGAGACCTTATTTGATGGGTCATCACTTTAAGGTAAAGAATAATCATGATAGTCTCAAATAATTTTTGAAACAATGGTTTTCATCTAAAGAACAATAAAAATGGGTAACTAAGATGTTATGCTATGATTTTGAAATAGTATATAAAAAAGGCAAAGATAATTTGGTGAAAAATGCACTATCCAGAAAGGATGAATCAATTGAGGCATTGATATGTGCCATAACCATTTTGCAGGTAGATTGGCTAGAAGAAGCATGATCAAAATGGGAAAATGATAGTGTTACCCATGATTTCTTTCAAAATATTGATCAAGTTTTGTGTGGATTTGAGAAATTCACATGGAAGGGTAATGTATTATGGTATAAAGATAGATTATACCTATGTAAGAATTCTATTATTAAACAAAAAAAATCCATTAGGAACTTCATGCAACTCCACTTGGGGGTCATTCAATATTTTTAAAAATATATCACATAATTAAGCAATATTTTTTTGGGAAGGACTCAAGGGGGATGCCAAGAAATATGTGGTTGAATGTATGATATGTCAACAAAACAAAGGTAAAACCATTAAAACTCTAGGTATTTTACAACCTTTATCTATCTCTAGCCAGCATTGGGAAGATGTATCTATGGATTTCATTACAAGGTTACCAAGATCTGATGGTCAAAATGTTATAATGGTTGTTGTGGATTGTCTTAGTAAGTATTCTCATTTTTGTTCTTTATCACAACCATTTGTTACTAGTACAATATCTTTTGCTTTTCTCAATATAGTTTAGAAATACCATGGCACACCTAATATCATTATCAATGATAGAGATCCCATTTTTACTAGTAATTTTTGGACTAAGTTATTTGCATGTTTGGTTACCCAATTGGCTCATAGTTCATCCTATCATCCTTAAACTTATGGACAAACTAACAAATGTCTGAAAGGATATATTCATTGTTTTGTTTATGATAAATAGGATAAATGGGTTCATTGGTTTCCACTTGTTGAATGGTGGTATAATACTTTTGTTCATATTTATTAAAAAATGTCTCACTTTTTAGCACTATATGGATAACATACTCCATCCATAACTTCAAATTTGAAGGTCCATCCTAAATTTTGTGTAGTTGAAGAACATATTCACCATCAATAGGAGGTCCTTGCTAGCTTGCATGAAAATTTAGCTATGGTCCAGAATGACATGAAGAAATAGGTAGATCAAAAAAAATGAGAGGAATTTTGAAATTGGTGATTATGTCTTTGTTTTCTTGTAACCATATAAGCAAATGTCATTAAAGCAAAAAAAATGATAACAAGTTGTCCCCCAAGTATTATGGGCCTTATCAGATCTTGTATAAAATTGGTAATGTGGTATACAAGTTAGAGTTTCCTTCAACCACTCACATATATCTAGTATTTCATGTATCATGCTTAAATAAAGTCATGGGACATAGAGTTGTCATTAAAATAGAGTTACTAGAATTGGATAAGGAAGGCAAAGTTGTCCTTAATCCTGAGGCAATCCTTCATAGGCACACTAAGTAGTTATGGTCTAGAGTGATTATAGAGTACCCAGTAAAATGGAGGAATCTACCATTTGAAGAGGCCACTTGGGAGGATGAATAATTTGTGCAGCAACATCCAGAGTTACCTCAATGTTGAGGGTAATAATGTTTTAAATGGGAGGGGCATGTTATGCCCTTAACCATTGGTGTGTCTAAGGATATGTGTGGCTAACTTGTGGCTTCCATACCTCTTTTATATGGTTGCTAAATTTCTCTATGTTCATAGATAGGTCATCTTATGGAATAAACATAGCTAATTAGACTATACATGGGAGGTAGTGGTTAGTTTTCAATCATCATATATGATTATTCTACTCTTATTTCATTATTGTAGAAGTTTCCCCCTCAAAGTGGCTTTACTATACTATTCATTATTCTAATTTTATATCAATTATTTCCTTGTGATCTCTCATATATATTTATTATATGTGAATTTATGTGAACATCTAATTTATTTCATTACAATTTCATAAGAATAGCTTATTAGGTCTGTATTTCGTGCATGGTTATATATAAGGTTTAGACTAACTATGTTTAAGACTCATCACTATATACTAAAGATCCTATATATTGAAACCACTTGAGATAATTTTATTACCACTATGAGATTTATTTTAATATGATCCATCCTACTAAACCCTCATCATATTTCCAAACATGTATCTTACATTAGCCAATCTACTTTATGACTATGTTGGATTTGTCACCTGTAGGTGGCCATTTGAAGGTGTTCAAGGAGTCCTATAGATTTTGATATTACATGAAAGACACAGGTAAAATTCCATCTTATTTCTACAAGTATTTCTACATCTTCATTCATTCTGTGTTTCTGATCCTTAGCTAAGTCAATTTTTTGCTATGGACTTAGGTCAATGTGCATGAACCAGACTGTAAATGTTGTCAAGAGTCCTTGTAGGTGACTATTCAAGTCTAATCATGGTATCTACATCCTTTGATCTATCCTTGTATCACTATAACTATTTCATACTTGAATTCACTTGTCTCTTCTTTGAGATAATGTTATCATCCTTTCTACCATCACTATGTTACAAGCCTATAGTCAAAATGTAGATGTTACTTGAGATGTGAGACCTTCTTGTAGGTGTTATATGTGTTTGATCACTATGTTTAACTCTTATATAGTTATATGAGGTCAAGAAGATTGTCTCTCACCTAGATGATCTATCTTCATACCTTAGAATTATGTTTTAATCAATGTACTATAGTGCACATAGTTGTATTTCACACTCTTGACTCAACACACTACAATTTTCATTGAGTGCTTATAGTAGAAACTTGATGGATTTGGAAACTCCTTTTTGATATCTCTTCTTGACCAAATACAATTACTATAATAATTTCATGTTACTTCTATGCCCAAACTACAAGAATAAAGACATAAAACTGACTTAGATTTCATGGATTCTCATCACAAGATAACACTCTACATGGAAAAATATCTTTTTAGAGATATTAAGGTAATGAGTTCCATAAGTAACATTTCCACTTTATGAACATGAACTTGGGTTTAACTATGTGTATGAACTTCATAATTATCCTAAATGATATTAATTATTATCTCAAACTAGATCAAGGCTTTAATTGAATCCACATACCTCTAGATCATTTTCAACACTCTATCTCATACCTCTTACATAGTCATGTAGGTTACTATTATATTGAAATATGACTATGTTCTTGAACCTTATTTAACTTCACCTAGTTTCAAAGCCTTAAGTCCTTTAGTGTTATATTTAATTTGCCTAGACTATCACTAAGCTCAAAGGGAAGGTGAGATAAGTTTATTAGATTTGATCTTAAGCCACTATGAGAGGGAAAATCACTGCAACTAAAAAAATATCTCTAGACCATTAATATTTATGCATTTATATAATAATGAAGTTATCTTGAATATAGATTAACATTCACACATGCCAACATTTATGAGAGAAACATGAAAAATAAGAGAAAATTCTCTAAATACACCTATAATACTTTTATTCATTAGATAACTACAAAAATATAAGAAAAATGGAGGCCATGGGGATGAATAGGCAATTTTGAGTCATCAACCTTCTTAGTGATGCTTAATAGAGCATAGTACACCAAATATGAAAATATTTACATGAAACATATGTATGAAGGGATTAATATAACTAACTAAAGGAATTTGGTCTAATTCACCTCTTCCTATCCATACTGAGAGTAAATTAGTTGAGTTATTTGACCACATCTAGGAGAGCGATGGAGGAGATAGACTATTTTTTTCCAAATTTGAGCTTATAAAAAATACCTAAGCATGGAATTGAACTTAAAAGACTTGAAGAGACACTCCTAATCCTTCCCACATGCCATGTATACTTTCCTTGTTCATACAACTACCCTTAACTACCTATATCCTTAGATGGACATTGAACCTGCATTATGTCAGTTAGAAAACTAACTCCTGACACTCAATTAACATCTCAGATGTTTTAAAAACAATTTACACTCTTTTATTCTTTTGAAAAATGTACAAGTCATTAGAAAGGCCAAAAAGGTGATATAAGGAAATTTAAAGACATGACCAAAATGACTAATGTTAAATATATCAAGTGACCTTATGCATGACCATGTGACCATTTTATGACCTATAAATAACCTGTATGAAGTTTTACTATATATGGGTTGACCTAATTTGACCTAGGGTCAAATTTTGAAAATATTTAAAACTCTTTTTAGATTATTATTTTGATATTAACTACATTAAAAGCAAGGAACATAGTGTTGTGAATGCCCTTAGTCATCAAAGGTATATAAAATCTTTGGCTACTATCATTAGTACCTTTCACAATCAAGTGGTGAAATTATCTCTAGGAGATTAATTTTATGAACTAATA
>JARHVA010009811.1:32500-263346 GCA_037957365.1 Torreya grandis
AGTTCACCTCTATCACCCTTATAATGGTGATTGGGAGGAATCCTATACATCTCTCTTTCAACTGATCTTTGTTCATCCTAGGAATGTTATGGATAATGCCTCTCTACCTATAAAGGTGTTTTTGGTAGTCTCTCCTACAAAACATCTTGTATTTGTTGCTAACTACAAGGATTTGAGGTCCAATTTCATTTAATATTTTCTAAATGGGAGGCTCATGTTCACCAAAATATTTTTCATCATGATGTTATTCACATCCTCCCCTCATTATGCATGATAATAGGCAAGACGTAGTAACACATGTAAACACTAGATAGTCAAAAAAATTCAAAAGACCTAGTGCTCTTGGTGTTGTAACTTGGGCTCTATTAACAAAATTTCATGCCCATTTTTTCTTTTTAAAGATAGCCATGGAAAAACATAAACCCAAAAAACCACCCATGAAAATTATTAAAAAATTAAATCCATTCAGTTTCACATAAGGAAATTTGAATCCTACAACTACAACTAAGGATTTAACAAACATAAGCCAATACCTTGTAATCCCATAGTCATTATTCATTTAGCCAGCACTCAAAATTATTCCATGAGCTTGCACCAAAAGGTGATTGTGTTAATTACAAATAAATGACCATCAAAATCATTCTTAATTATTTTTATGACATCAGGTTCTACATGCCCACCTTGGGTTTACTAAAGCCTAAGTTACTAGGGAATGTAGATGTGCCACACATCATGGTTATAGGACCCTAGGTCCTTCACTAATTTTACAACCTTTTATCTTCAAGTGTCAAGATCCTCAATTATGTAAAGTATGAAAGCATTAGGTTATTAACCCTAATGTCTTAAACCCTTTGAGACTTCATGCTTATAACCATTAACACTTAATAAATTTATACTAGACAAGTTACCCACATCCCTCGCTAATTAATTTAACATCTATAGGTTCAATAGTTGTTGGGATGATGCAACATGGAAACATCCTATTAGCTCATTGGTCTAGAGGCATTGCTCCCTAAATGATATACTCCAAGATCTTAGGTCATTAGGATGATGCCATGCGGTAATGTCTTGCTTTCCCTCTACCCTGACACTAATCAAACCTCAAACTAAGATGACATCACTCCTAGGCTCTAATATGGTGATAGGTGGATTCCTCTAAACCACTCATTAAGAGTCATGAAATCAACTAAGGAAAAATAAAGCAAAAGGATAAAATAAATATTTAGCTAAGGAAAATTTTGAATAAACCTAAGTTAAAAGATTAATAAAAACTCAAAAATAATACTTAGACACAAGGCTACATCTTTCTCAAAATTTTCTTTCATAAATATAGATTTCACTAACCCTATGAAGATAAAAGGATTTTAGAACAACTATTTTGAAAAATTGCTCTGAAGACCCAAGCTTTTCAAACTTGTGTTCACAATGTTTTTTCCAACAAGGCCACAACACTTTTTTTGAAGAACAAGGGACTTGAATGTTTTTTGATGTCTTGATAACTTTTGTTTTGCACAAAATTTTCAACTATTCCACTCATGCAAAACTTTTGATAATTTTTTTTTTGAAAAGTGCAAAGGCTGACTTATTCCAAAAATATGCTAAGTCTTTTTCTAAGACTTAGCCCTTTTTACAAACTTAGAAGTGTGAAGCTTCAAATAATTAAGTAGGATGAGAGGTGGACTCCAAATTTTCTAAGGCATAGAATAATTTGACCAACTAAGGTTACATCCTAGAAAAGATCAAAAAAGAAGATCCAAGCTTAATAAAACTTCCTCAGTTTTATCAAACTATCTAGTTTTTAAGAAGGCATAAATAAGGAAACACACATAACTATATAAGTGTAAGGGATTATTTTACAAACATCCTTTTAATCCATAACAACATCAAAATATTCAATGAACCATTCTCACTATTATTCTAAAGAACAATCCATAGTTTAACAATAGTGTTCAACTAATCCTTTCATGATATCGATTCAATCATTAAACCATACATATTTAAAGAAGAGACCTACATAGAATAAAGAGAGTATGCTAAAAAATATTTTATAAAATAATCACAATCTTTTATTATAAAATACATAAGTCCTAAGAGCTTTCTTTTCAAAATGACTCCTTCCCAAGGGTCTCAATACAAATAGTCATAACAAGTTATGACTCTTTTTTACAAAAAGGGTTAATTCACAAAGATAACACTAGGATATTAAGGTGTAAAAACACCAGTCAATCTTAAGGTTGAAGCCTTGTTATAGTTATCTTATAATAATTGAGATTTATTAAATTTCCTCTTAATTTAATAAATAGTCTTATTATAGTGAAGGTTTATAATAGGTAGTTTACTCAATTTCTAAAACCAAGGGGGGCCTCTCTCAAGGCATCCTTTTTACCCCAAATAACATTACCGTATGATTTAAATGGTCTAGTTATATTATTATTCCCAATAGTAACACTTAACTAATTATTTGAATTACACTCATTTTTAGATAAGTGCATTTCCATTAAAATCCTTACATTCAATTAAAAATAAATATATAATGCTTAAAACACTAGTTACTCATGACATAGATATAAGAAAAAAAATCTAATAATTCATTTTAAAGTTCCTCAAGGTATAAATACTTTTGATACATACAAGACTCTTTCAAAGATACTATATCTCAATAATTCATAAAAGATACAACTTGGTTTAACATAAAAGTTTAATAAATAGTAAATAGATATTATAATCCAAAGTTGGTGTATTGTCCAAACTCTTTATTTTATAAGAATATTACAATCAAGATAGTTATCAAACATAATGATCCATAGGATTTCATCCATTAATTTATATAATCAAGAGACACATCTCTAGGGTTAAGCAGTTTACTATTGAATCTCAAAATGAGAGGGCTTAACAACTTACACCATGCCATTCACAGGAGGATCAAGCATTATACCTCCATGCCTAGAATAGGAGGGATTAAAATTATTCCAGCATTCTGTTTCTCATAAAAAACAACCACATTATGTCACAATAACATTTAAACACTTCAAGAAATAAGTTCAAATATCCAAGTCAAATGAGGAGATAAACAACTTTCAAAGGCCCTTAGCTAGGCAAGGAACTGTATGGTGGCTAATGTACAACCATTGCAAAAAAATAAGGTAGGAAAAATAAACCAATTGGTTTTATTCTCATTTAATAAATAGATTAAATAAATCATTAGAATCATTTCATTTAAAATAAGGAAGAATAACCTTTCCAAGGCCCTAAAATGAGAAAGCAGTAAAATAGGTAGAATAAACTAAGTGTTCTTATTCTACTAGAAGAAATAAGATAAAACAAAAAATAAAATAATTTCATTCCAAATTAATAACATAAAACATAATTTATTAGGTAGACCACATATCAACCTCCATACCATCTAGGTGTTATCCTCCAGATGCCTAGACTCAACTCTTCTTAGCAGTTGTTCCTATATGTTGATTCTCCTTCGCTCATGCTAAGTCTAATTTCTATCTAAATTGAAAAAAAAAAAAAAAAAAAACATAAACTAAGGGAGTTTGACTCTTACATATATATGTCTAAAAATCAACCAACCACTAGTCACTTTCCAATGCATGCCTTATTAAGAGACATTCTTTTCCATATTCAATTAATGCAAATGGGAACTTCATAGGTTTCTATCATTTCTTCCAATACTCACTTACCTCTTTTCCTACTTGATTTTAGTACTAAGACAATCCATGGAATATTTTCTAACCAGTCACTAGACATTATAGACATTGGATATAATATATTTATGTTAGGTGATAACAAATTATACTAACTAGTATTGAAGCTAACCACCTAATCAAAAACTATGTCTACTAAGTGGTAGATTACGTAACTAATTATGGGTCTAAGAAGGGTTAAATTTATTTTAGTTATATAACCATGCTAGGCATGGTATTTTTCCTTCATTATATATTTTCATATTTATACACACTTGATGCACACTCCAAATTCCTCTAACCTAATATGTGAAGCTATGAAATATAATCAAATAAGGCAATCAATTAATTAACCATAGCCAATCATTTATGGATAAAAACATCCACATAAATAATTTCATATGATTTATTAAATAATTAATTTCCATTTCATGATCTTATAAGTAATGATTCAAACATTATTTAAGCCAATATTTCTCATATACAAACAATTTTCATAAAGCAACATTACATAAATGAAATGTAATCATCATACTTTCAAAAGTAAGCAATCTAAAACATGATTGATAATAGGTATTTTTCATGGTTCCCAACACATGAAAAGCCTTCATAGATATTTACACATGTCATCTAAATGTGACTTAACATCATAAATCTATACTAAAAACATATAATTCATAGTCTCATACTCTTATTTATCAAAGATAATCACTATACAAAATGGGGCCTTCGACTTCCTTAATTTTACCTTTTGAAATTTTGAATGTTTACATTCACTTTATGCAGATCAGGTGTAGTCGAGTAGCTCCAAAAATGTGAGATTTTCACACCATTGGCTTAAATTAATAAATTATTCCTCATTATTTTATACAATAGTGGTTGATACCTTTGTTTACCTTAGGCAATTTCTTTCGATTATTCTTCTATGACTGGATCCTATGTGGTAATGGTTATTTGTGCTTGCATTGCTAATCTCAATTCCTCTTCTTAAAATAGATTTTTAACTATACACTTTAACTCTTCCTATTATTTTACTATATAATGTAGAGGTAAAGGGGATAAGTCATCAAACACTCATTTTCTAGCTTCTAGTCTTGTCAAAGATCTCATCCACATACCATGCTTGACTTAAATTCTTTTCAATGATCTAATGTCTTTCTCTTAGATCACTATGATTGATGGTATCCTTGGGTGTTTCTTGTTTCTTGTACATATAAATTCACTTATATATGTAATTAAATTCTTTATAAACACTCTGAACTCATTATTTACCTCATTCCATTCATCTCATTAACAAACTTGTTCTCTATCTATTTCTAGCCTTTTACTAAGCAACCTTCTTTGGTTTAGAGTATCAAAGTAGGATGTAGGATTTAAAGATTTAAATTTATATCATAAATGGTCTTGTAAAATCTTATTAAATTTTTTCCCACCTCTTAAAATTTTTTAGATTGACTTTATCCTTCAATTTCATACACAAGACTCACAATGTCCTTACAAGGATTATAGCCTTTTTTATTTTTTTTCCTTGATTTACCAAATAAATGAACTATATTGAAAATTTTAGACCATTTATATCTACCCTCTATCCTCATTTAGGTGTGTGTAAAATTTCATGAACTAAAACCACGTATAACTATCACTTTATTTGGAATTCACTCCTCCTTTAGGCCTAATTAGCCCTAGTTACAACACAACTACTCCAATTTGTACCTATGAGGTCCATGAAATTATGAAACCTATCTAATATATTATGTCACCTTTAAAATTAAATATTATAAAATTTAATCAATTATTTATGGTTTAACTTTCCCAAACGCCCAAACCCTAGTCTAGGATTTTCTCTTGCCTACACAGGCCCGAGGGCATAAAAAATTCAATATCTAGAGTTCCAAAATGTTTAAAAAGGTTAAATTTCACCCTCAATTATTTTTCTACCTCAAAATTATTTTTGAATAGGTTTAATTCATTATTAAATGCATTTATGTTTTAATAACAATAAAATATAGTTAACTGAGCTTCTTTTTTACTGACTATACAAATAAGGGTCTAGACTGTGCCAAATACACAGGGTACACAGACTGTGTGAGTGTTTGAAATATGAATATATTTGAAATTTGAAACTTTTATTTTCATAATATATATTTCCCTTCTACTATTTTCACCAATAATTAATTAGTCCAATGGTCATTTCCTTATCCAAGTTCTTGTCCTTTCATAATCTTTAAAAATAGGATTTCTTGTGTATACGACAAGAATCTACCTACAATAATAAAGGTTTAATTACCTTAATGTGGTTTGTTCATATCAATATATAATTATATTCTTATCATAAACTTATGTAATAACTAACTATGAATCACCATTATTACATATCCATTACTTGTATCTTGGAAGTAACCACATAACTTGCATACCTTAACCTATCATGAATGTGAATAGGGGTTTCAAATAATGATTGTTTTATCTAAGTTTAAAATTATATATATATATATATATATATATATATATATATTTGTTTATTTATACACCCAAGTGTCATTTATACCTTTAAATAACTTTCCCCAATGAATTCTTGTTGATTCTTTACTCTAAAACAATTGATCAAATCCTTCTTTCTTGGTTGTGTTCAACAGACCTTATAAAACCTAAAAACACACACAAATTTTATATATAACCTTTAAATATCACTTTGAAAAAAAATATTTACATGAAAATAACCATTTATATATATTTAAAAGTAAAATAGCACAATGATCATCTTATCTTTATTCATTGATTTAACATTTCATTACTATAACAGTCCACAAATGGACTTGTTCATCTTCATGAGGGTTTTGGAACATTTTCTCTTTTATATTTTCCTCCCTCTTCTTGGATAAATATATCTCCCTTCATGACATTCCTCCTATACAATTATTTTTTCCTTCCCATTTCAACATTGGTGTCAAGGTAATTACATCAACCACTCATTACAACCAACTCAACGCTTGAGGTCTATTTAAATGACTAATTAAGTTTTAACTTATTAATGACCTATAATAAGATATTTTTAAACCCATTTTAAATTAATTATTATACCCCCTTAAATAAATTTACTACTTAAACTCTCCAACACATGTATTGGGCCTTCTTAACTTTGTTACAACATTTCAATTTTCAAATTCCCTATTTTGGAGGAAAAACTATTAGAAATTATTTGACACACCCCTATGACTCCAAATTGAATTCAATGACATAAATGGATCTAATAAGGTCCTTCACACATATTTACATCTAAATTTGACCACATTTGACTTCCTATTGACAAAAACACAAAAATATTATTTCCTAGCTTTATGCTCCTACATCACTATATCCATTATAATGGATTCTAGAAGTGGTTGAATTTTAATGAACATCATACAAAATAATTTCATTTTTCACCTAACATGTGTTAAATAATTTCTAAAAAATTAATTATTTTCCCTCTTCTTCATCATAGGTGTCATCCTTGATGGCTTCAAGTATCAATCTATATACCTATTTGGGTATAACTCCCAAGTGATTGACTTGTGGACACTATTTATTAATTATTATCACCTCAGTCTAATCTACTTGGAAAACTCAAACCTAGTTGTTCATCTTAAATTTGGACCTTTCCCACTTTCAAAAGTCTCATATCTACTCTATCTTACTCCATTATCCTATATTTTGGTCTGACTTATCATATTTTGATGACCCATACTTTCTATGTTTGCAATAATGCATAAAACATGTTTATCTTCCACCTCTATAAGTTTTGAGTCTATACCTACTTTTTTCTCCTAGACACTAGCATCTAAGATAGACACATACATTGGTGCAAGTGTCTTGATTTGAATCAAGTGTCTAGTTCCCTAAATTCATATAATTTTCAAATGAAATGTATCCTAATGATCAACCTAAGTGTTTTAATTCAAGTTACTTATATAAAAGGATTGATATAAATACAAGATAAACCCTCATTCATTTAGAACCTAACATAGACTAAGGAAAATTATCAAATCACTTAATCAAGAACTCACTAAATCAAAGCTTTCATATTTTCTCCTATTTTAATATCATTCATAATAGTAACACATACACAAGTTTGAATTACTAAAGGAATAACCCAAGAGATTGATTTTCCAAGCTACAAGCTAGGTCACTATTATATTTGATTTCCACATAATGCACGGTTAACACACAATCCAACATATAGGGTATAGTTACATTAGTCTAAGGCCCTCTTCAGAGTATAAGATATGTAGGAAACACTCATTAATAGAGGGTTTTTTGGGTTTAGCTCGACACCATGACCCCTCTAACCCATTATTATGCATGGTCACTATAAAGATGGAGAACTAGAGTTTTATAATTTCATAAGGAGTAATAATTTATGACCTATATATGAATGTACTAGAGTGAAGGTGAAGATAAAACCTAATAACAGAAGTGGTTTTATTCTTTCTAATAGGTATTATATATAAGACACTTAGATCAGGTTCAGATAATAAGATCTACTCAACCATCCAAAGTTGATGTTAGTGTGTGCAACTCCAAATGTACTCAATCTATAATTTGTTGACTATTACATAATCATATTCTAGTGTGCTTATTTCCTATTCTATATCCATAACTATATCAACATCAGAACTAGATAAGTACCTTATTTCTTTGTAATTTTGAAATCTAGCATAGTTATAGCTATTGTTTTTAGCTTATCTCCATTTAATGAATTCAATGTATGTTATATCCAAGTTTAGCATATAATTGGCTTACTTTAGAGATAATCTACAATACTTATGAGCTAGGTGTATACCTTTAACCCTAGATAACCACAATCAAGGGATTTTTAGGGTTAACATTTGGTGAACCTAATATGTTAACATCAAACCCTAGGTTAATTAAGGTTTTCTATTTGTTTCCATTATTGATCCCTAATTTCTATATAATGTATAGCATGGATGCATATATGTTAGAGGTACAATCATTGAGAGGTGGGAGTTAAATCAATGAGACTAGATAATCCAACTTCAATTTATAACCTTTTAAAACTCTTAATCAGTTACCACAAACACTTATGAAGCATACACAACATTCATAACAATGAACAAAAGATACAATGCAAGATCAAGCACATAACACATGACATATGTGGGAAACCCTGTTGGGGGAGAAAAATCATTAGATCCTACAATTGGAATAATATCCTATAATAAAAATAACCAATTTATACCAAATAAAACTTATCAAGGAACTACCATCCCTTATTTTAGTGAGATTACAATCCCACAAGGAACAACTACATGTGTCTATTTGACCTGCCACAATAACTAGACCTTTAAAAATATTTAGCTTGCTACAAACCCCTAGATATTGAGTTACCACAATAACACTTATTAAAAAAACATCTCTTTAACATTTATTTCCTACCAATATTATGGAGATACAAAGTATATCATCTCTCTTCAACTCTTCACACTCAAAGCATCCAAAACATCGTTTTGGATCACCCTAGAACTCTTTGTTCATCTTCAACTTGCAAGATCACTATTATTCAAATAAAATTATGAACCATAGGTCATATACATAGTATTAAATATTCTCTACTCATATCCTCATCTACTAGGAACTATCCCTCTCCTTTATTACATAACTCCTAAGTACATGTTCCACTTTCAAGTCTAGAAACCATCATATTTGGTTTCATTATTTATAGAGAATTCATGATCATCACAATCTTGGTTGGCCTATAGAAATACCTTAACCCTTAAGGAATATATCAAATTATACATATCTCAATACCATCCATAGCACCCATGGGTCACCATTAAGCAATAACCCCATTTAATTAGGCCAAACAAGCCTTTATAGGTGTCATGGAGACCTATTCACTCCATTAAAAGTGCATATGTCCACTATACATGACCATTTAGTCATCCTCAAATTATCACACTAATCTTTTCACTCTTCTATTTAAGCTCAATCAACTCAAACATTAACCTTGTTCATAAGGACCCCATAAACAAACACATAGCCTTGTTTATACTCAAGATAATATAATCAAACCTCCAAAATACATAGAGATGATCCTCATGGAGTTTAAAACACTAAAAAATAAATAATTCATCATGAAACATCGAAATAACATCAACACAAGCTCAATTATCCTTCTCAAGTCACTTACAGTCCATGGTTAAACACACAATCAACTTTAAATCTTAATATATTTATATATACACACTTTCAAACCTTAAAATATATATTTTCAGATATAACTTGGATTCCTCTACAAATTATATTTTTTCACCATGAGAAAATTCTATATATATTAAAAGATATGGTCCAAAAACTAGACACTATTAATTCCTTTGTTAAATTCAAATATTTGAATTCATATGGTCATAGTTAAACTTCGGTCACTTAAAACACATATTATGCCCTCAAAAATTAGATAAATCATAAACCATTGATCTTATTCAAACTTTGTTACATATATTTCCACTTAACAAATGTTAAACTTTGAATACTTGGCTTCATCTTGTGTAATCTTGAAATCTTGATCACACACAATCCATTGATCTCTTCAAGATTGTCCTTGACTTAACAATGCTAGACAACTATCGCTTTGACCTCATGAATTTAATATGAAATATTTATATATATTTATGAACACCCAATAATCACTGATCCTTGTAATAATCTCTATATTTATCTCTTCTTAATGTTAAACATTAAACACTTTGCACCATCTCGCTACATCATGATATCTTGGAATAAACACACTTCATCGATCTCCTATATGTAGCTCGATATTTATCTATTAAACATTGGGAAAATTTAAATAATATCAATTAATATGCACCATTATATCACTTTTTATTATTTCTCATGAACCATTATATCTTCATTTGGTCATGATCTTTAACATCATACAAAATAGACTATGGGAACCTTTCGAATCTGCTCAGAAGGCCAACTTTAGACCTCAATAACTTTTATTGTGATTAGATGCATGATCTAAAATTTGGAAAATTTTAAATAATAAAATAATATAATATAAACATATATAAAAATTCTCTTATAACCTATGTTAATGAAATATATAACACCATTAATCTACTCACTCATATTTTTCTACCATAGAGCTGACTATGTCAAGAACTGCTTGGAAGGCCAACTTTTCACATGCATATATTTTGATGAACTTCATCAAATGACCTAAAATTTATTAAATATCACCTATGCATAAAAATTAAAAAACCTATATGATCAAATTATTATGAAACATCCACACATGTGATATATTCCATCACCAAACTACTTACTCATCTCTTTCTTGCCACATGCAAATTTGTCTATGGGAAAACACTGTCAAACTACCTAGGATCCCAAATTTACACTTACATATATATTTTTGCAATAAATCACATGAAATAATATTTATTTCATATAAACTATGGACTAATTTGATCATATCCATATGACCAACTCCCCCTAATTCATCCACATGTGCCAATGGTGATGCTAACAAATTACCTACTCAGATTTTCTACCATTAGACCCAAAAAAGTCTATATGAAAACTATGGAATACCAGATTAAATACACTTATACACACAAGATATATAATCAAAATTAACCTCTAAAAGGACCCATTTCACATTCTCTATACTTTAGACTCATCCTTAATCATCTCTAAGCAGTCAAACTCTAAAGATTAACCAAGCCTTATTCAAGAATACTAGGACATGCACATTACACACTTTGTCATTATAATTTAGGCTATCAATTAACTTCATAAAATTACTAAGACACATCCATTACATCACCATGTCATCATTGAAAACTCTCCTATAATATCCCTGTTTTTTGTTGATGTCAACAACCATCATATAACAATATACAACTCACCTTTCTTCTCTCTCTTCAAGGAATCCAAAATAGGAACTCTCTCCCCATTTAAAACAATGAAAAAATGGGCATCTAATAATCCTAATAACCTAAAAATTATACCAAAAGTATAAAACCATCTTTAAAATATATTAAAAACTCACCCTTACCTTGAGTCTACCTTTTCTTGGCTTGACAACATCCTTCTTACTACATGCAAACATCCTTCTTCAATCAAGCACTAAAAATAATGAATTAAGAAGCAATAAAATACTAAAATATTATGGAACTCACTAATAAAAATTTGAGAAGGATTTCTCCCAAGTTTTTTGAGTAATTTCACCTCTTGATCATCTTCAAATCTCCACACACCTTGAAGAACCACCATATAGGCTTACTAACTGTCTATTTTAAGCACCATAAAGACCACCAAAAAAATTCATGACACTCAAAAAATATGAATCATTATCTAAACCAACCTAATAAATCCTTTTGAAGTACTCATACCTTTCTCTTTTGGAGAAACTAAACACAAAGAACTCTTCTTCTCACTAGTCATGTCTAGACTCCTTGTAGCCCTACCTAGAACTTGTAGAGTCCACAATTTTTAGTAGAAACACCTTAAAAAATAAATAATTAATATATAGAGAACTATCATATTCCCATAAATCACACCAATTTTAAAAAACTATCTCAACCTTTATAACATACCTCCTTTACAAACCTACTAGCCAATTAGGCCTCCATTTTGACAAAAACTTAAATAAATTGAAAAACACAACCTTCAAATCTCTTTAAATCATTATTTGAAAAAAAAATTGCCCATTGATCCTATTAATAATCCCCATAACTAAAATCACAATGAAAACTACTTTTCTAGCAAAGCCCAAAACCCTAGAATCGTAAAACAAATAGAGTCAACAAACCTTTTTCTAGTCAAGATCCACCTTTAAAACTTATTGTAGACCTAGTGAAAACCATTACACACTTCTAGACCAAGATTTAAGCCTCAAAATCATTGGGAACCCATAAATCCTATAACCCATTTCAGGAATTACATACTCTTAAGCACAAATTGGGAAACTTAAGAGAAAATAAAAATCTCTAATTTGACTTCAACATACCTTCAGAACAAAAACCACCTGAAGCATGATAGATTAAGGTCAACATAAATTTATATGAAAAAAAATCATATTGAAAAATAAAAAATTCTCTTTTTCCACTTGAATACCTTCAATTTAACCTTGTAGACTAATCATATACATCTATGACATCACTCTAACATCACCATAACATGTCTTCCACCTAGACATACCTGATCCAACTAAAAAAACTCATATCTAACCTTCTATGACATTATGAAGAACACCACAACAAAACCTGCTTATCTAATAAAAGGAGTCTCTTAAGAAGCATATCTAAAAACATCCTTTTCATCACAATGATCCAAAATAAAGTGAAGCCAAGAGTGGCCCACATCTCCTCAGTAACTACTAGAATCCTCTTATAACTATAAGATTTCTGAATTTTATTCTTCTTCTTAGTCTAAATTATGACAACTGGTTCTTTTTCTAAATCACTCTCCTTCTCTTCTAATATTGGATTTATAATGCATGGGGACAACATAGATTCATGACATACCATTTCATCTTAAGAATCCACATTATAATTAGGAACCTCATCACTAAGCATTAATAATTGATGTTATTTGTATGATACATGCTCAAAAATAGTATGATGTTAAATTGGATCCATAAACACTTTATAACTATCCTCAACCAATATCTTGGTCTTCTCCTTGAACTTATTTTCTTCATTCACAACATGATCAAACAATGAGAGCCCTTGGCACTCATCAATTTCGAAAGTATTCTCCACCATAGCAAATATATTACTTAGACCAACAGAACCATCATGACTCATACTTACCACCTTTGGTTTCCATGAGATATCTTGCCTTCTTCCTTGTACTCTAGGAGCCTAATTGAACTCATTTTGATTAGATGACCTTTACTTATAAAATCTATAAATGTGACCAATCTTCTCACAGTTGTAGCAAACAATACTCCTTGATGGAAACATAGTTTGTCTTATTGTGTTTGGATAAAAACTTGAAATGTGTCCTTTTTCATGGAAAATGAAGAAACCTTATTTTTTTGAAGATTACTCATGTTTCTTAATATTATGTGGATAATGGTTTGTAATGTGACCCACATCAAGATAGTTGAAGTACTTAAATTTGTTCACACTTTTTGAATAATTACCCCCATCATAGTTCTCTACAAACTCATTTCTAATAGGTCTCTTGCATTCTCTAGATTTATGCCCAAACTGATTACATGTGTAACAACAACCATTTAAACTTACATACCTCATGGCATTTGGATATCTGATTTGATTTGTCTTCATTCTGCCATCACCTTCATTCCTTGTCTGATGATTTATTTTCAAAGGCTGATCCACCTTTATCTCATTGAAATTCATCTCAAATTGAGAAGAAACTTTGGGCTCTTCATTAAAACCCAGTCCATATCTATCACTAAATAACTTTTGACTCTTTATGAGGTCATCTAAATCATTAGAACTTTTATCAAAATTAACAAATTATTTTACCTTGCTTACAAACTTATTTAACTTACCTTTCAAAGACACAATCTTAGAAGTAAACCTTGATCATTCTTCTTCTTTGGCTCTTAGACTTATAGACATAGATTCCAAATTAGAATTAATAAATATGATAGCACCTTCATTATTTCTAGAGTCTTCAACTAATCTTTCCTCAAACACACTAAATTTTTTCTCATATTACTTGAGTTTAGATTTCATCTTCTTCTCATTCTTCAGTTCTTCAAGAGCATTTTTCAATGCAGTCTCATATTACACCTCATCTTCATCAACATTTGAATCACTACAAGTTAACTCCTTTTTATGTGATCAACCTCCTTCCTCAACCATGAATATGGATTCATGTTCAATAGGACCATCATCTTCATGATCATATTGTGAGTCACTATCTTCACTCTCATTTGATGAGTTGTAGTCTTTATTGGTGTAAAGACTCTTCTTATTATTGAATAACTTCTACTTGTCATAATTTATGAAACCTTTCTTCCTCTTATCAAACATGTATATCTTCTTGTCTTTATCTTGGTATTCATCATGCTCTTTATCATCATGCTTATGAGGGCACTTTCTATCCAAATTTCCTATCTCTCCACAATTTAAGAATTTGAAGGCTAGTTTACCCTTATACTTACCTAAACCTATTTATATTTTACTTGTAAACAAATAAATCAATTCATCCTCATCAATATCATAAATTTCATCCTCCTTAGGTTTCTTAACTTGGAACTTCTTCTTAGGCTACATCTCTATCTTGAATGTTGCTTCCTTCTTTGGTGGTATATAATCATTTTTTCTCATCTCATAGGCAATAAGAATTCCATGCAATTCAAACAACTTTAGCTAAGTAAAATCATGACTTTATTCTATAGTAGATACTTTAAGAAAAAAATTGAGAGAGAGTGAACTTTTGAACTATATTATCCTCTTCAAGGTTCTCTTCAAGACCTCTAATGATGTTCAAAATCTCATCAACTCTCTACAAAAAGGATGCCACATAATCTTCTTACTTCATCTTGAGACTTTCAAATTGCCTACTTTGAGTTTACAACTTAGCAAGATTGACCTTTAAATCTCCTTCCTAAATGATCTGAATTTTATCCCATATCCCTTTAGTATATTTACAATGGATTACCTTGGTGAACTCAATATTTGTAACACCATAAGTGATTGCATTCATTTCCATAGAATTATTCTCAAACAACTTCTTATCTACAACACTAGATGGAAGAGTAGTAGGAACAACATAACCATCCAAAAATCATTTCCATACATCAAACCCTAGGGACATAATGTATGTCCTCATATTTGAACTCCAAAAATAACAATTTAATTCATTAAACATCAATGCTTTCTTATTAGATAAACCTCCTTGATGACTACCCATATTGTACCTTGGATCACCTTTAAGTTGTCAAGCCTTTACCAAAGGACATGATTTGATACTAATTATTAGAGGTATAATAATTGAGAGGGGGGATGAATTAGTGAGACTAGATAATCCAAATTTAATTTCAAACCTTTAAGAAATCTTAATTGGTTACCACAAGCATTCATGAAGCATAAAAACATTCATAACAATGATCAAAAGAGACAATGGAAGATCAAGCACACAACACATGACATATGTGGGAAGCCCTCTTGGGGGAGAAAACCCACTAGAACCTAAAATTGGACTACTATACTATAATAAAAAGAACCAATTTAGACTATCTAAAATTTATCAAAGAACTACCATTACTTATTTTAGTGAGACCATAATCCTACAAGGAGAAACTACACTTGTCTAGCTAAGTTGCCATAACAAATAGACCTTTATTAAGTTTCACCTTATAAGGAGGATATAAAACATTAGATGTTTAGCTTACATTACAATGAATATGAACACCAAATATTTTAAACATTGATTTCCCACCAATCTAATGGAGATACAAAGTATGTCATCTCTCTTCAACTCTGCACACTCAAATCATCTAAAACATCCTTTTGGATCACCCTAGACCTATTCACTCATCCTTAATTTACAAGGGAACTATTATGACAATATAATTATGACCCATAATTCATATACATAGAACTAAATCTGATATACTCTTCTACTCATCTACTAAGCACTCTCCCTCTCCTTCAATCCACAACTCTTACATAAATGTGCCACTTTTAAGTCTAGAAACCATCACATTTGGTTTCACTATTTATAGAGCATTCATGATCATCACCATCTTGGTCAGACAATAGGAATTCCTTAACCCTTAAGGAATATATAAAATATATACTTATCTCACTACCATACACATAAGTTTTCCATATCACAATGGGTCACCCTTAAGCAACGACCCCTTTAAATTAGGCCAAACTAGCCCTTATAGGTCTCATGGAGACCTATTGACTCAATTAACACAATGATTATCAAAATAGAAACATAGGACCAATTAAAAATGTATAAGTCCACTCTTCATGACCCCTTAGTCATCCTCAAATTATCAAAATCATCTCTACACTCTTTTGTGCAAGCTCAATCAACTCAAACATTAGGCTTGTTCATAAGGACCCCATAAACAAACACAAAGTCAACTTAATAAACATTATTCATACTCAATATATATTGATAACACCTATAAACTCCATTAAAATTATCTTTATGGAGTTTATAACACTCACCAATAACTAATTCATCATGAAACATTGAAACAACATCAACACAAGATCAATTATCCTTCTTGGGTGACTTAAAGTCCATGGTCAAACACATAGTCAACTTTGAATCTTAATATATTTATCTATTCACACTTTCAAACCTTAAAATTTATATTTAAAGATGAATCTTGGATTCTTATACAAATTGTATTTTTACACCATGAGAAAATAACTAATTCATCATGAAACATTGAAACAACATCAACACAAGATCAATTATCCTTCTTGGGTGACTTAAAGTCCATGGTCAAACACATATTCAACTTTGAATCTTAATATATTTATCTATTCACACTTTCAAACCTTAAAATTTATATTTAAAGATGAATCTTGGATTCTTATACAAATTGTATTTTTACACCATGAGAAAATAACTAATTCATCATGAAACATTGAAACAACATCAACACAAGATCAATTATCCTTCTTGGGTGACTTAAAGTCCATGGTCAAACACATAGTCAACTTTGAATCTTAATATATTTATCTATTCACACTTTCAAACCTTAAAATTTATATTTAAAGATGAATCTTGGATTCTTATACAAATTGTATTTTTACACCATGAGAAAATAACTAATTCATCATGAAACATTGAAACAACATCAACACAAGATCAATTATCCTTCTTGGGTGACTTAAAGTCCATGGTCAAACACATAGTCAACTTTGAATCTTAATATATTTATCTATTCACACTTTCAAACCTTAAAATTTATATTTAAAGATGAATCTTGGATTCTTATACAAATTGTATTTTTACACCATGAGAAAATTCTACATAGATTGAAATATATGGCCCAAAAACTAGACATTAGTCATTCCTTTATTACATTCAAATATTTGAATTCAAGTGGTCACAGTTAAACTTTGGTCTGTTTAAAATGTATCTCATGCCCTCTAAGCTTAGATAAATCATAAACCATTTATATTATTAAAAATTTAACATATATAGTGCCACTACCCAATGTTAAACTTTGAACACTTAGCCTCATCTCATGCAATCTTGTAATCTTGATCACACATGTTATGTCAATCTCTTCGAGATTATCCTTGCTTTAACAATGCTAGAAACCTATCACTTTAACCTATTAAATTTAATACAAACCATTGATATTGATTATTTTGAACACCCAATCAATTTTATCCTTGTATTAAGCTTGATCTTTATATTTTCTCAATATTAAACATTGAACACTTGGCACCATCTCACTACATCCTAACATCTTGGAATAAACATGTTCCATCGATCTCCTATATGTAGATAAATTTTTATCTATGTTAAACATTGGAAACCTTGAAATCACCTTGATAAATATGCACCATTATATAAATATATATTTTATCTCATGAACCATTATATCTTAATTTGGTCCTAATCTTTAACATCATATAAAATAGACCAAGTATGGGAACCATTCCAATCTACCTAGAAGGCCAAATTTAGACCTCAATAAATTTTTTTGCACTTAAATGCATGATCTAAAATTTAGAGCATAATATATCATCGAAAATGAGAATCCAAAATTATATTAAAATACTCTGAGAACTTTCATTCATATGAGATATAATGCCATTAATCTGCACAATTAGATTTTTCTACCATAGAGCCAACTATGCCAAGAACTGCCTGAAAGTCCAATTTTCACATGCATTTCTTTTGATCTGATTCATATCATGACCTTGAATTTATTTCATATCAAATAGGAACAAAAAAAAAAAACCTATATAATGATTTTTTTTTTAAACATCCACACATGTGAGATATGCCATCACCAAACTACTTACTTGACTCTTTCTTACCACATGCAAATTTGGCTAAGTATGGAAAAACACTGTCAAACTACCTAGGAACCCAACTTTGCACCTAAATATATTTTATCTAACTTAGTCAATTGAAATAAGATCTAGTACATATAAACTATGGAATAATTTTATCACAACCAGATGACCAACTCCCCTTGACTCATCCACATGTGGCAATGGTGATGTCAGCAAACTACCTACTCAAATTTTCTAGTAATGGACCCAAAAAGTCTAGATGAAAACTATGGACTACTAGATGAATTAAACTTATGCACATAAGATCTATAATCAACATTTAACTCTTAAATTACCCCTTACACATGACTAATACTTTAGACTCATCATTAATCATGTCTATGTAGTCAAACTCTGAAGATCAACCAAGCCTTCTTCAAGTATACTAGGACACACACATTGCACACTTTGTCATTATCACTTAGGATATCAAGGAAATTCATCCACTCACTAGGAAACCTACATAACATCACCATGACATCATTGAAAACTATCCAAAAATCTATCTTCCATGTTAGTTTTCAATATGTCATAATTTCTATGGTTTGCAACATTGGTTGCCTTGTTATAAATATTAAGCAAATTCATGTCAATAATGAGAGGATTTTAAAGTGGAAACAACTCTTTATCTCTCTTTAAAATTCCTTTTTTAACATTTTATATATAATATCTATATGACAATGTTCATGTTTTTAACCTTTTGTTTTACCTAAGACTTATTCAAATGTTAGCTACCATCCTACACCCATTATTTGCCCATATCTTATATTTGATTTTTATAGTCCATGTCTTTAATACTTGAAGATGCAAGGTTTCTCAACCCATTCCTCCACCTATTAATATAAAATAAGTGCCTCCTAAACTTTTTTTTTTAATATAATCTAAGGGATATGACAATATTGACAATTAAGAAATACACATGATAAAATTTCAATCCTTGAGCTTGTAAAGCAATCTAATATTCATAATGATATCCTATATAAGGTATTACATGAGCCAAAAGTCACAGTTAATATTGATCCCTCTTAACTTATGGATATCAAGAAATATTCAAATAATAATTCCAATCTCATTACCTTTGATCCAACATATTTACCTTCCAAATATTTTATTGACCAAAATTTTCCTTTGTTCATGTAAGTGACCATGAAAAATAAAGGCATAAAGGGGTACTTATTGTTTATGGATTGGGCCTAAAAAATTTTAGCATAAAATTCCTAACCACAATGGGTATTAGCACCAATATTCTTCAAAAAATGGCTATGTACATAAAAGGATTTGACAATTCACATATCCCTTTGGTTGGTCAAATCACATTAGATGTGACATTAGGACCACAACCAATCTCAACTACATTTCAAGTAATGTATCAATGATTATAATATAATTCAATCTTGGGTAGACCATGGATACATTCAATGGAATTTTGCCATCTTCCCATCTACCCTTCATTTATGTGTAAAATTCATACATGATGGGACCTTATTATCCATTCCTATTAATGATGAACCTTTCAAATTTTAAAAAATGATGCATCGTAAATTTGAATTCATTCCTATAGTGGTACTATTGGCATCAAATTGTGTATCCTAAGATCATTGATTCATCTCCTAAAATTTGATGAAACATGGAATAATCTCTCAAGCTTATGGGAAATTGTGAGAGAGATGAATCTCTAGTATTATAAGGGCTAGCTCCCTATATCTTCTTTGTATTGTTTCTAAATGAATCTAACAACCTGGTAATGGAAAGAGTTTAAGAAAAACAACTAAAATAGCTAATAGGTGATACACCAATGTAAATTATCCTCGCACTTGTCTAAAAATACTAATTGAAGATTAACAATGTGATTTTTACACAAGACTCACAACTTTAGACCTATTATTGCATCAATGTTTCACAAACTAGATTCAACAAGGTGAATGACTCCTATGAAATAAATGAATGAAAAAAAAATACATTCATGGATCACTTATAATATCTATAAAATTGAGAGGAACACTATTAAGGACCTACACTAATGATCTATTTACAACTTGGTAGACCATAAAGAGTGCAAAGCTAACAAAGACAACTTTTACTAAACTAGACCAACATGATTCAAGTCATAACAAAATATTGTAGTGTATGAGTGGAAATAATACTTTTATTATTTATTAAAGAGTTTTTCATGTACAAATTTGGCTATAGTTTCCCCATCAACCAATGGAGGCTACTAAAACAAACCAAAAAAAATGCATTTTTATAGCCTAGAGATAGAGAACAAGAAAGAGGAAGTCCAAGGGTCACTTGGACATGTGTAAATTTAGTAAAGGGATTTAAATTTTCATGTGAAATAAATGTGAATTAAACCATGCCAATTCATGAGGCACACTTGTCAAAATAGATCACAAGGAATGTGAAAAGTGGCAAGAAACTACCAATTTTGCATAAGAATCTGGCTACTTGAGTTGCCTTCCAAAAATATTCTTTTCTATACAAAAAATGAATTTTTATGGTTGTATATGATATGAGGGGTTATAAAAAACCTCATCCATTCATTTGTCTAGTCTTTGATCATTCCTATTGTTCTGGACATGCATAATCATCTTAGGTAGTTTCATAAGAGTTCATTCACATGCACTCTTACCACTTGGCATGCTAAACCTTCCAAATATAAAAAAAAATTCATGAACAAGGTGTAATGACACCTTTCAAAGACTCCCATATAATTATTTTCAATAAAAATCCTTTAAAAGTATTCCCTAATCACTTTTCACCACTTTACCCCAAAGTTCACTATTTGTCTCACTAGAGTGGCCAAAAGTGAAGTCCTATTTGGGAAAATTATAATGATTTTAAGGAGATAAATTTAAATTTTTAAGTTATCTCAAGTGTATATATTCCTTTCAAACTTTTATTCACCTTCTAACTCTTCTTAAAATTTGTACACCATCAAAAATGGTGAAAAAAATATCTTTTTTCTCTTATTCCATATGGATCCATACAATAAAAACACATGTATAGAACCATAATAATTTCCTCTATAAATTTTATTTTATACCCATGGTCTAATTCATCCTTTTTATTTAAATTTTGGCTTGATTTTCACAATCAAGTTTGCCTAAGGGTTTTAGGAGGGTTTAAGGGGTTTTCAAGTCTTAGTGATTGTTCATAACATTGTGAAATTTAAAACTCATAAAAATTAAATTTTTTTCACCTAAATTACCTCTTTAAAATATCTTAAAATCCTTCAAGTCCCATGCAATACTTTATGAATGATATAAGCAAAAGAAGATGACCCTCAAATAGGATTCTTGCATTATGTGAGGGTTCTAGCATGTCTGAGTCTCAAACTAAATTCTATTAATTTTTATATGCCAAAAAAATTCACATAAATATATAATATTTACCCATTAACATTTATAATTACCTTTGGGGGATCACCAAGAATCCAAACTAGAATTTGCCCCTATTTTGGAAGAAGGATCATGCCTTGCCAAGTAGCCTCCCTACCCTATGTGAACTAATGTATGATGTAATAATATTTAAATGGAATCCTATAGTATTAAAACATAATATTTTACTATTTAATCATAAAAAAATCATTATAATTCTTGGAGGATTATATAATCTGAGTTGAAACCTTGTTTGGGGTTGGGAAAGCATGTTTTCTGATTTGACCTTCATGTAAATATTCTTATGTGAAAAAATAATTTGACATATAGACAATATATCTTTGTTTTTTATGTCCCCTAGGTGTATACCAAATATATAAATTTCATTTTTATTTCAAACTTAGTGCATGTTTCTCATTTGCAAGATTTCTCAAAACTAGTCCTTTTCCTACATGAATGGACTGAGGTAAGTCTGAGACAAAATAGTGAGTATCAGGACTATTTTTTCATGTAAATTTAATATTTTTGGAGATATAGTAGGTCATTATATTAATTTTCCCAATATAGGTAAGTCTAAGTCTAGGTGGTCTAATCAACTCAATTTTCCCAAAAAGAGGCCATAAAAACCCTATTTTTGTATGTTTTCACACAAACTAGCCCATAGCTCCTATATTCATGCATTATAAATATTTTGGGCTCTTTAATTATGTTAATAATATTCAATAAAATATTTTAAATATTTTGTAATAGTTGTAAAAGTTGTTTGCACTTGGAATCCTCCTTTAACCCTTTGAAATAAGGCCTTTACATGCTAACTATATGGATGTAGACAAGTAGGCTTATGTGGAAAGGTTTTTGATAATTAAAAAAATGTTGTAATCATGGTAAAACATTTTTATGATGTTATTGAATCATTTACCATTGATTTTTAACTCCTCACTCTTCCCCTCATGCTTGGCATTAGTCCATTTACCAATTTTCACCTCTTCCCTACCTGTCAGGACTGAGATAGGGTTTATTTGAGAATATAAATTTTTTTAGGATCATGGGAATGGGTTTTATATATTCCATTTTTCTAATTTTATATAAATAAAACCTCACTTACCTTGTGATAATTCTCTAATCTCTATGTATGCTCTCACCCTTTGATTGTATTTCACCTTCTAATCCATTCTCATGACTTTGACTGATACAATCTAGGAATAGGGGATTTATTTTGGATTTATATAATCCATATAATGATAAAAACATGTTATTACTCATAATTTTCCAACCTTAATGGATAGGTGAAACATCTTTCAAAAACTATCCCTTTTGATCCTTCTTAGGATTCTCCAGTTGCTCACTATTTGCATGGGCTGAGACAGTCCTAAAATTCTACTTGTAGGTGATTTAGAGTGAAAAAGACATGAATATAGACCTATATTGATGATTTGGAAGATTTTTTAGGTTCACCTATTCATTTATTTTTCCATTGATATCCCTTTTATCCCTAACATTGCTTTAAAACTTCTCCAGGTACCTTGATCCTTATTCCACTATTTGTTTGGCTGTAGTAGACTATTCTCCCTTCATCTTGGGCACTTAGGTACCTTGTAGAACAAGGTGATATTTTTCATGGTGTAATTTATGGAATTTATACATCTAATATCTTATAATCTATTAAAATTTTATTCACCTTCTTCATGATCATGCTCATTTCACCAACCTTGCCCTTTTTGCCTATAGGTACCTCTCACAGTCAAACCTATAGGTGAGTTTTAGGGTGACTTGGGGAATATAGGAAGGATTTAGGTATTTATCCTTATTTATTTTGTTGATAATAATCCAAATAACCCTGATTCCCTCTTAGAATCACTTTAAATAAATGAAAACCTAGTCAATTGGTGAACCTTATTCTCATTGTACCCTCTCTCCCCTATTGTACAAACATGGTATGACCTCCAAAGGTCATTTCAAATTCCATTCCTTTGGTCATAAAAAAAAGTGATCATAACTGATTTGTATGACCCTTTATATTATTTCCTCCACGTATAAAATTCTTATCACTTTCACATATAGTGCAAAAATCACAATTCTCTTGGAATCCTGTAGATATTATTGCCCTATTTTAGCGAATTTCAGCCATTTTTGGAGGCTTAAAAATCTACTTTCCCTTTACCCTTTCAAGATATAAATTTGAATAGATGATTATTTTACCCTATAAAAATTAATAAGCCTAATGGGGCCTTCTAATATAACTCCCTCTTCAACCTATGCAATTGTTTAGAACCTTTAGGAAAATTGTTTGGCCATTTTAGAGGAACTAGGTCTGATTTCAATTCCTTGCTCCATTTTGATGTTTTATCACTCTTTATTATCAAGATAAGATATTTCATAGGTATTTATAGGTTATATCATAACAAGGTTATTTTATATTATCCTAAACAATGTTTTGAATCACCTCTGTAGGCATGAATGCATACTTTACCACTGGCTGTAGGTGATAGTGTTGAACTACATCAATAGGCAGAGGCATGGAAGGATACAACTATGCAAGGAGAGAAGATATTAAAGCTACATAAAATCATGGTATATGTTCAAAACACTTTAAACCATCCTAAATTTCCTTTTTCCCATGTGGAAAACCTATAGAAAGTAGTTGGAGGTGAAGATTTATATGTCTACAACTTTGGTCTATAGGCCAAGAAACAGGCATAAAAGGAGGTCCATCAATGAATGAACTATCCTAAATAAAATAAGCATGGGAAAATATTTTAGGATAATTTTTAAATAATTTAAACGTCAAAACAAATCAATCCCATTCAAGCAAAAATGAAATGGGCTAGTAAAGAGACCCTTCACGGTTGAATAGGCCCAAAACACTATCTAGAATGCTAGCATTTGTTAATAAAGTATACTACTCCAATATGAAACCTCTTACCATGAAATTAAAGTGGACAAAGGATATTATTCACCCCCAATACCATTATTCTTTAATCTACCTTTATGGCTTATGGTGAGCACTTGAAGTTGAGCCTTCTTTGTATACCAATGGAGAAAACAAGAAAAATGAGTTAAAAATCCAATTTTTGCTTCCTCTTTCAAGTCTAGGCATTAAAATTTATGTGAGGAGGTGAATATATCCCCCACCCATGTTTTTAGCTCAAGATTAGATAATGGTGATTATACAAGTGCCCCAAATGGCATAAAAATTAGGAAAACCTACCTTTTCTAGCTTTAACTAAATCTTATCCTACCAATGACCCCATCTAACATTCCCAAAATTCATTCCCTTCTTGTTTCTGACTTTCTGCCATCTATATAAGTTCTTAAATCTAGCCCAAAGTTGGCCCATAAGCTCTTTTTCCCACATTGAAAGTGGAAAATGTAAATAAATTACATGAAAAGAGATTAAAAAATATTATAAACTAAATCAGGACTAAAAATACTTATTTCAATCCTTTTACTAAGTTTTACCCTATTTGAATAGGGTTGACTTTCCTTGACTTGACTAGTTCTAAGACCTAAACTTTGGACCAAGGTTGGACTATGGAAAAGTAGATGTTTAGACTAAAGGACACTCCTATAAGACATGGGTGAAATTATAAAAAATTCACAAAAAAAATGTAGGGGTTGGCCAATTTTGACCAAAGGTCCAAATTGGTCAACATTTTTGGCAACTCTTGGGGTAAACATGCATGACTATGTTTTGAGACTAGTAACCTTATCCAACTAAGGACCAATGGAGTCAATGAACACTTAAAGATGACTAAAAAGGTTGTGCCATATAAAAACACAAATAAAACATGACACAAAAACACAACAAGACCAAGCAAAGATAAAACAAAAGAAAAAAAAAAGACCAAACACACCTGTGCATAGGCACTTAGGGAAAATAAAATAATATGTACATGGGAAGAGGAGAACCTTAGTAGAAATGTTTGATGTGTATCCCGTTGACTAGGATATGAATATCATCTCCATCTAACCTTGAAATTCGTAAATAATTGTGTGGCTTGCATATAGTAATGACATATGGGCCACTCAATAAAGCATCAAACTTGGTGTGTCTTCTAGGTTTGTCCCTATCTTCATCCCATTTTAGAACTATGTCTCCTTCTTTGAACACTCTATTAGTTTCTCTCTTATCAAAAAAAAATCATGAAAACTTTGTGGCATTCCATAGTCTTATGGGCATTATCTCTTGTCCCTTACGGCTACATAAGTTCATTTAATCTAACTTACATTGGAGTATTTTCAAGTAATACCAGCTATTGTGCAAGTTCTATAGTAGGTAGTTCTTATGAGATATACAACCTAGCTTCCCTTCCATACACAAGCATAAAGTGGGAATTTCCATTTTCCCTTTTAGGAATAACCCTATCATCCCATAGGGTTGTCTTCAACTTCATATGCCATGGTCTCTGATTGGTATCTAAGGTTCTATTGATGATTTTGATAAGATTATTATTAATAGATTCAAACAATCCATTACCTTATGGGTAATAATTGGATGAAGTAATCAAGTAAAATCCATTCTTGTTTTCCCAGTCAATAGTTCTAGCACTCATGAAAGCTAGTGCATTATCATAAATTATGGTATAAAGAGCTCTAAACCTTATTTTTATACTCTTATAGATATCTATGATGGCATTTTTAAATGCCTCTTTAATGCCATAGCCTCTACCCACCTTGTAAAGTAATCTATTTCAGTCAATATCCATTTGTGTTGAACACTAGGAGGGTTGATCATACCAATGAAATCAAGCCTGCATTACATGAAATGATGGTCTACTTGTATGGGGTTCAATGGAAGAGTTGCAAGATTTTGTTTTCCCATAAAGAAAACACATTGAGTACATGTCCTACACCAAGAATATTAATCCTTTAATAGACTAGGACAATAATACCCAGCCCTCATTATATTTATAGTCATTGTCTTAGGAGAGAAATGGCCTCCATCTATGCCATTATGATATTTTCCAAGTAGGGTACTAAACTAATCATTGTCAACACATCTTAAGATCACACCATTCACATGTTTCTAAAAATTAATACCATTTTCAATACAATAAGGAATGTTTTTTAATCTAAAATACCTTCTTTATGACTTGTTTAAGCCATTAGGACACTCACCATTTTGGAGAAAACTAATGTTATATTGTGTCTAACCTTGAATTGGTCTGTGACCAGCTGATTGGGGATGAGTTTGGTTAACCAATACTTAATATTTAGGCCCTTTAAAATATTAAGATATGTTTTCACACATCCCTCTACCTCTCATAAATTTTCTTACCTTGATGTGAACATCATACTCCATTACCTTGGTGATCCATCCAGCCCTCTTCTCATTGAGGTCTTTTCTTAGATGAAAATATTTGGTACTAGGATAAGAGACCATGACATGTATTTTATTATTAGAAACCAAATTCATTAACTTTTAAAATCCTCTTATCATATATAAATCTTTCTTCTCAACAAAATTATATTTGACCTCATAGTCCTCTAATCCTTGGCTAACAAATGCAATAGGTTATTCAATCTCTTCATCATTTCTTTTCATAAGCATAGATGAGATTGTGTTAATATTGGAAAATGTATAGAGCATGAAATCTTTGTTAAAATTTGGCTTCAAGAGAGTAGGAGATTTGTCAATTTATTGATTTATTACCTCAAAACTATCCTTACCTTCTTTTGTCCAAGTAAAATATTGGTTCTTCTTGAGCATGGCTATTATAGGCTTCACCAAATTTAAAAATCTTGGAATAAACCTTCTTAAAAATTTGATCTTGACCAAGAAACTTTATAAATCTTTCTTGTGTAGAGGAAAGACAAGCCTATGATATATTCAATCCTTTTAGGGCCAATAGACAAGCCTTCTTTTGACATAATATGACCCAATACCCTGCCTTCATGAACAAAAAAAATACACTTTTTTGGATTAAGAGAAACTCCAAAATATCTAAACTTCTTAAGGACCTACTTTAGATACTTTATATGGTCATTAGTATCTTTGGAGAAAATATTTATATCATCTAGATAGACAAGCAAAAACTCATTGATCAAACCTTTGAAGGCCATGTCCATTGCCCTTTGGAATGTACTTCCAGCATTAGACAAACCAAAATTCATCTTTCTATTGGAAAAAGTGCCCCATTTTATACTAAAATCTATCTTGAATTGATTTTTAGCATTGACCAGTATTTGATAATATCCTGACTAGCCATCAAGAAGTGAAAAACATTGAGAACCTAAAATTAGTTGTAAGATTTACTCCATGGAGGGTAGTGGATAGTGGTCTTTGAGTGACACTCTATTGATCTCTCTAAATTCCACATACATTCTAATATCTCCACTCTTCTTTTGTATAGGTACAAGGTTGGTCACCCAAGTCAAATGCTTGATAGGAAAAATGATCCTTGATTCAATCAATTTTGTGAGCTCCTTCTTCATGAGTTCCTTAATCTTAAGATTAATGGGCCTTTATATTTGTCTAACTGGTTTAGCTCTAGGTTATAACTCAATAGTGTGACAAGATAGACTTGGATCAAAACCTTTCAAATCCTTGTATTCCCAAGAAAAACATCATGAAACTCTTTGCACAAATAAATGAAAGCCTGCCTTTGGGAAGGAGAACATATCTTACCAATATTTAGAAGCTTGTCTTTGAATATCAAAACTCTCTCGTAGTTTTCCTCTCTAGTGGACATGCATAATTTTTCTTTGATCATCCTCATTGAAAATAATCTCTAAAGTGACCAAACCTTTATGTTTGTTTTTGTTCTCAACTGAATGATTTGTTCTCCATATTGATCATGAAGTTTCTTTTGATTCTTTGAAGAGAATTCTACCTCATTTTGTAAGAAGAGTGTAATGTGTTTATCACTTTCAAAAAATTGAAATGACACCTCATTGTCTTAAATATATGGTCTCAAAATGAACTTGTTTACTTACATCAATAACCACATCAAAGTGTGTCCCTATCACAGCCAACATATCAACATGTTTATTTAAATCTCTTGGTGTAGGTTGGATATTGAAAGCCTCAAATTTCTCAAATATATCCCACACTCTATGTTTGTATGATTTTAGTAAACAATTATTGGTTTTCACTTGGTTCCTCACTTGATGAATGATCAACTCACTATCTCCATATACTTTCAAACTTTTGATTCCCCTTCTCTCTACCCATTGAAGGCCATAAACCAAGCCTTCATATTCTGACATGTTGCAAGTACAACTAAAAAGGAGTCTATATGAATAATATTACTTGTTTATTGAAGGATAAACCAACATGACACTAGATCCTACCCCTAACTTGCTCCTAGATCCATAAAAAAGCATTTCCCACATTCTTTCAAGATCATGATCTTCACTAGTGAGTGATGGCATACAAGTATTTTCTTCATGCATATAATATACTCCCAAATCAATTTATTTTATGAATGCATAAGGATAATGCTCATAATTTTTAGTACCATACTCATCATGGAATAGGTCAGATATACCTTCAAGTGGAAAGGATATTTCACCACTAATAACACCTTCTTCTTGCTCACTAATTACATAATTTTGATTTGAATTGCTCTCCATATATGGTTCAATGTAGAACCTTTCCAAGGGTTGTGTTATTATAGTCACCTTTTCTCCATATATTTTATAAAATATATAAAAGATAAATAATCTAGAAGGTATCCTCCAATCTTGGTCGGGAAGTCTCTTGACAAGCAAATGGCAAAATGATCTGAAAGATCTACCACCACAATGTCTTGCAAAATTGGAAAACTTAGACAGTCATGTAAGAAAAATTTCGAGACTCTAACCAACACCACAATATTGGCTGGAGTTACATAAAGTTACAACACACCCTTGATAGTTCATACTTCAACCCCAACTTATCACCAACCACATTAGGCATGATAGTGGTGCTAGCTTCACTATCCATAATATAATTATGAACCAATTTGTCTCCCATAATGAGTAAGAGTTAAAAGGGTGGAGGTTTTTAAGATTAAGTGGATGGTTCTAAGACATAATTAGGTGTGTTGGTGAGGGATACACCATGGAATTTTGTGGCTTGAGAGCATACATGGATATTAGCAAGTTGCTCTTGTAAGATTTCCTTTTGGCCATGCATATGCAAGACTTTCTAAAGGGAAATGTTTATTTTGGTGTTCTTAAAGGAATAAAAAATATTTAGAGAGTATGTGCTCACATTTTCTTGTGTTCTTGAAGGAAATGAGGATTCATGAACTTGGATTGTTATAGACTAGGCAACCTTATTCATATTTTGACTTTGAGGAATAGTAGGGCTGGTAGAGGCTACTACATTAGTATTCATACCTTGTGTCCTTGGAGATGCATTATTAGGACTTACTTGAGTTGTTGATTTATCTACCAAAGCTCTCTTTTTTTCTCTTGTATTGGCTGCCACTAGAGTATTTTGATTTAGCACATAATTATCTTCCACTTGGAAGTTCATAAAACCAGTGTTTTGGCTACCACTTTCTTCTTGAACATCCCCTTAAATAAGAGATTATTATTATACTATAATATAAGGAGTAACCCCTCCTTGATCTTCCATAGCTTGGATATTTTCTCCACCATCATACATAAACTACCCTTGAGATTTTCCCAAATGGTCCACATGTTCCTCTCCTTGAACTATATTTGTAGGGGTTGTAACAACATCTCTTGTGAAGGTAGTAGAATTTGGATTATAAGCATTCGGTGGTCTATTGAAACATTGTTGACCTTGGTTTCTTCATTGATTTTTGTATTGAGGAGGAGGTATATAAAATTTCTAGGGATAGTATGGAGGATTGGGTGGAACTCTCATTTACTTGTTTTGAATTTACTTGAGCTGAGCTTGCAAAGACCGAATCATTTAATCCTTATCTATGGCATTATCCATCTTCTTGGGAGCTTTAATAGATTTGGTATTAACATTAGGAAATTTTGCTATAGTTGGAGCTTCAAGTGAGATATGAGATAACAAAGGCATGGACACTCTTGGAGGTAAACTTCTAGCTGAATTAAGCTATTCTCAATTTTCATGGATATCTCATATGCCTCTGATAAATTGAATCCTCCCATTGATTAAAACATCACTACTATATCACTACCAATAGATTTCATATATTTTGGAAACATAAATCTTGCTAGAGTTCTCATAATAGATGGCAATCTATACCATGTCCTTTGAAACCTTTCATTGAAATCTCTTGTAGATTCATTTGGAACTCTCTTTATCACACTCAATTGGTGAATTAAGGAAGTTTGATCACTTATATTTTCAAACATATTCACCAAAAAATCTCCAAAAGTATCCCAGTTAGTAATGCAACCACCTTCCAATGTCCTATACCAATCAAATACATTACTTTTAAGTGACATTACAAGTAGCCAAATAGCTATATTGGCTTGTGTAATGTTGTGGAAGTTTCAAAAATTGAGATATATCTAATGTGTTCACATGGATTAGTGGTAACATATCCATTGAAGGTAGGGATATTCTTTGTAGCATTAATAGTGATAAGATCATATGCAACAAGGAGGATTAGATTTTATGTATTGAATGTAACAAAGGCCTATCATCTAGCCATCTCTTCAACCTCTTCTTCTTATTCTTCTTCTTGGTCTTGTATCTCTTAAACCTCTTATTATTATTATTAAAAACCCTCTTATGGATATATAAAGGCTAATAAAGGTTTAGGACATTATATATTAAGAGGTGTTTCAGGTTGAGGGGCTTAGTTCAAAGATATACTAGATGATGATCTAGTGAATACCATAGAGTATAATGCAAGTAACCTAATCCACAACTAGAAATATTAACCTTTTGGAGTCACAAAATGCTAATTTAAGAATACTTCTACAATTTTGACCTTATTAAGACCAACATTCACCTTAACATAAAATAATTAGGACCAATTGTCCCACTCGGCATGCCAAAACTATTAGCATAAAATTGTGTACCCTAAGATAATTAATTCATCTGCTATAATTTTATGCAACATGGAATCATCTCTCAAGATTATGGGAACTTGTGAGAGACATGAATCTCTAGTATTATAAAGGCTACCTCCCTAGATCTTCTTTGTATTGCTTCCAAACTACTCTAATAACTTAGTAATGGAAAGAGTTTAATAAAAACAACTAAAAATAATAATAGGTGATACACCAATGTAAATTTTCCTCAAACTTGATTTAAAATACTACTTGAATATGAACAATGTGATTTTTACACAAGACTCGCAACCTTAGTCCTATTATTGCATCAATGTTTCACAAACTAGACTTAATAAGGTGAAAGACTCTTATGAAATAAATAAGTGACACCAAAATAATACATTAATGGATCAATTATATTATATTTACACTTGAAATGAAAACTATTAAGGACCTGTAGCAATCATCTATCTACAACTTGGTAGACCATCAAGAGTGCAAAGCTAGCAAAGATAACTTTTACTAAACTAGACCAATATGATTCAAGTCATAACATAATATTGTAGTGTATTAGAGTTAATAAAACTTTTATTATTTATTTTATATTTTTTCATGTAAAATTTATTCTAAACTTTCCCCATCAACCAATGGAGGCTACTAAAGAAAACCAAACCAAAACAATGCATATGTATATCCTAGAACGAGAGAACAAGCAAGAGGAAGTCCAAGGGTCACTTAGACACGTGTCCATCTACTAAATGGAGTTAAAATTTAATGTGAAATATAGGTTAGGTGAACCATGCCAATTTTTTAGGCATGATTATCAAAATATATCACAAGGAAGGTGAAAAGTGGTACAAAACTACCAATTTAGCATAAGAAACTGCCTACTTGAGTTACCTTCCAAAAGTCCTATTTTATCTATAAAATATGAATTATAATGGTTTTAAAAGATATGAGGGGTTACAAGAAACCTCATCCATGCATTGGTATGGTCTTTGATCATTCCTATTTTTGTGTACATGAACAATTATCATAGGTAGTTTCAAAAAGAGTTCATTCCCATGCACTCTTATCGCTTGACACTCCAAACCTTCCAAATATACAAACCAATTCATGAATAATGGGTAATTACACCTATAAAATACTCAAAAATTATAATTTTCAATAAAAATCTTTTAAATGGCTTCCCTAATCACATTTCACCACTTTAACCCAAAGTTCATTGTTTGGCTCACTAGGGTGTCCAAAAGTGAAGGCCTTTTTGGCACACTTATAATGATTTTAAGGATATTAATTTAACTTTGTGAGTTATCTACATTTTAGAGCTTCCCCTCAATTTTTTTTTCACCTTATAACTCTTCATAAAATTTACACACCATCAAAAATGGTTAAAATAAACTCTTTTTTATCTTGTTCCATATAGATCCATACAATAAAAACACATGTATAGAACCATGATAATTTATTATAAAACTTTGATTTTATACACCTAGTCCAATTCATCCATTTTATTTCACTTTTGGATTAATTTCCACCACAAGTCTACCTAAGGGTTTTTAGAGGATTTAAGGGGGTTTTAGGTCTTAGTGATTATTCATAAGACTGTGACTTTGAAAACTCATCCAAATTGAAATTTTGTCACCTCAAGGACCTCCTCCAACTATCTTAAAATCCTTAAGGTCCCATGTAATATTTTAAGAAAGATATAAGCAAACTAATATGACCCTTGAATATGATTCTTGCATTGTATGAGTCTTTTAGCATGTATGAGGCTCAAAATGACTTATATTGATGTTTATATGCCAAAAAAATTCACCTAAATATCTTTAATTTACCCATGAACATTTCCAATTACTTTGGGAGGCTCACCAAGAAGCAAACTAGAATTTGCCCTAGTTTTAGAAGAAGGATCATGCCTTACCATGTAGCCTATCTGCCCTTTATGAACTAATGTATGATGTAATTATCTTATAATTTAATCCTAATAGCATTAAAACATAATATTTGACTCTATAGGTATCAAAAAAACAATTATAAGTCTTGGATAATTATATAATATGAGTTGACACCTTGTTTGGGGTTGGGAAAGCATGTTTACCTATTAGATCTTCATGAAAAGCTTCTTGTGTGAACCAAACCCTTGAAATATATACCATATATCTTGTTTTTATATGTAGACCTAGGTTTATCCAAAATATATACATCTCCTTCAGTGGTCAAACTTAGTGCAAGTCTCTCATTTGCAAGATTTCTCAAAAGTGATCATTTTCTTACATGCATGGACTGAGGTAGATCTGAGACACAATAGTGAGTATCAGGCCTATTTTTTAATCCAAATTGAATATTTTTGGAGATATATGAGGTAATTATATTCATTTTTACTAAATTTTTTGATTGGATTATAAGTCTAGGTGGTCCAATCAACTCAATTTTCCCAAAAATAGGCCATAAAACCCCTATTTTTGCATGTTTTCACCCAAACTAACCAATAACTCCTATATTAATGCATTATCCATATTTTAAGGATCTTGAATAATTTTTTTCATATTCAATTAAATCATTTTAATCTTTATTAACCCCTGGAAAACTTGTTTGCACTTGGAATCCTCATTTAATTGTTTGAAACAAGGCCTGTACATGCTAACTGTATGGACTGAGATAAGTAGGCTTATGTGGAAATGTGTTTGAGAATTTAAATGGTGTTTTAATCATGTAAAAAAAAAATATGATGGTTTTTAATAGTTTCCCATTGATTTAAAACTCCTCACTCTTACCCTCATGCGTGGCATTAGGCCATTTACCATTTTTCACCTCTTCCCTGCTTGTTAGGACTGAGATAGGCTTTATTTGAGTACATCAAGATTTTGAGGATCATGGGAATGGGTTTTATATATTTAATTCATTTAATTTTATATAATTAAAACCTAACTTACATTTTTATAGGTCTCCAATCTCTATGTATGCTCTCACCCTTTGACTGTATTTCACCTCCTATCCATTGTCATAACTTTGACTAATATAGTATGGGAATTAGAGTTTTATTTTAGATTTAGAGAATCCTAATCATGATTAAAAAATTTTAGGACTCATAATTGTTCAAATTAATGTAAAATTGAAACCTATTTCAAATAATATACCTTTTGATCCTTCCTAAGATTCTCAATTTGCTCACTAATTACCCAGGCTGAGACAGTTCTAGAATTCTGCCTATAGGTGATATGGAGTGAAAAAGACATGAATTTGGTCCTATATTAATGTTTTGTAAAAAAATTTAGGTTCACATATTCATTTATGTTTCCATTTATATCCTTTTTATCCCTAACGGTGCTTTAAAACTTCTTCATGTACCTTGATCCTCATTCCACTCTTTATTTGGCTATAGGAGGTTATTCTCCCTTCATCTTGGGCTTGTAGGTACTTTATAGATTAAGGTGATATTTTTAATTGTGTAATTTATGGAATTAATTTATTTTAATTCCTATAAACCATTAAAATTTTCTTCACCTTCTTCATGATCATGCTCATTTAACCAACCTTGCCCTTTCTAGCTATATACTTGTCATAGTCAAACTTGTAGGTGAGTTTTAGGGTGACTTAGGGAATATCGGAAGGAGTTAGGTATTTATCCTTATTTTTTTAGTTGTTAATAATCCAAATAATCCTGATTACATCTTATAACCACTTCAAATAAATGAAAACCTAGTCAATTGGCAAACTTATTCTCACTGTACCCTCTCTCTCCTATTGTACAAACAAGGTATGACCTCCAAAGGTTATTTCAAATTCCATTCCTTTTGTAATAAAACCAAGTGATTATAACTGATTTGGATGACCCTTTAGATTTTTTCCTCTACTTATAAAATTATTATCACTTTCACATATAGTTCAAACTTCAAAATTCTCTTTGAATACTATAGATAGTACTGCCCTATTTTAGTGAATTCTAGCCATTTTTGGAGGCTTCAAAATCTATTTTCCTTCTACACTTCCAAGCCCCAAATTTTTATAGATGATTCTTGTACCCTATAAAAATAAAATAATCCTAATGGGGTCTTCTATAACAACTCCCTCTTCAACCTATGCAATCTTTTAGAACCTTTAGGATCATTGTTTGGCCATTTTAGAGTAGCTAGGCTTGATTTAAATTTCTCACTCCATTTTGATGTTTTAGCACTCTTTCTTATCAAGATAAGATATTTCATAGGTATCTATATGATATATCATATCAAGGGTATTTTAGGTTACCTTGACGAATTTTTTTAATCACCTCTGTAGGCATGAATGTATACTTTACCATAGGTTGTAGGTGATAGTGTTGAACTACATGAATAGGTAGAGGCATGGAAGGATAAAACTATGCAAGGTGAGAAGATGTTAAAGATAATAAAAATCATGGAATATGTTCAAAATACTTAAAAACATCCTAAATTTCCTTTTTTCCATGTGGGAAACTTGTAAAAAGTAGTTGGAGGTGAAGATTTGTAGGCAAGTCTATAACTTTGATCTTTAGGCTAAGAAACAAGCATAAAAGGAGCTCAACAAATGAATGAACTATCAAAAATAAAATAATAATGATAAAATATTTTATAATCATGTTTAAACACTTGAAACATCAAAATACATCAATTCCAGGCAACCAAAACTAAAATAAGCTAGTAAGGTGACCCTTCATGGTTGAATAGGCCCAAAAGCCTATCTAGAGTGTTATCAATTATTAATAAACTATAATACACCAATATAAAACATATTTACATTAAATTTAAGTGTTCTAAGGTTATGATCCACCCCCAAGACCATTCTTCCTAACTCCACTTGTATGGCTCATGGTTAGCACTTGAAGTTGAGCCTTCTTTGTATGCTAATTGATAAAATAAGTAAAATGAGTTATTGAGCCAATTTTTTGCATCCTATTTTAATTATGGGTGTGTAAATGGATGTGAGGAGGTGAATATACCCACCACCCATGTTTTTAGTTGGATACCAGATAATGGTGGTTGTATAATTGCCCAAAAGCGCCTAAAAATGAGGAAAACCTACATTTTCTAGCTCTAATTATATATTGGCCCACCAAAAAATTTCCACTAACCCCATATACCCTTATCCACATTTACTCCCTACTTTGATCTAACTTTTTAACATCTACCATCTGTACAAATCCTTGAATCTAGTCCAAAGTAGGCCCATAAGCTCTTTTTTCCACATTAAAAGTGGAAAATGCAAATAAATTACATGAAAAGAGATTAAAACATATTATAAACCAAATTAGGACTAAAAACACATATTTCAAGCCTTTGACTAAGTTTGACCCTATTTGACTTTCCTTGACTTGACTAGTTCTAAGGCATAAACTTTAGACCAAGGTTGGACTATGGACAAGTGGATGTTTAGACTAAAGGAGACCCATATAAGACATGGATAGACTTATAAAAAGTTCACAAAAAAATGTGAGGTTTGGTCAATTTTTACCAAATTTCAAAATTGGTCAACATTTTTGGCAACTCTTAGGGTAAACATGCCTGACTATATTTTTAGACTAGTAGCCTTATGCAACTAAGGGCCAATAGAGTCAGTGAACACCTAAAGATGACTAAAAGGACGTGCCATAACAAAACAAAAATAAAACATGCCAAAACAATACAAGAAGACCAATAAAATAAAAAACAAAATAAAGACCAAAAACACCTTTGCATAGGCACTTAAGGAACACAAGGAAAAGAAAAGACTATGTACAAGGGAAGAGGAGAAACTTATTAGCAATGTTTGATGTGTATACCATTGACTGGGATATTAATCTCCTGTCCATCCAACCTTGAAAGTTAGTAAGCATTGTGTGGCTTACATTTAATAATCACAGATGGGCCACTCCACAAAGCATCAAACTTGGTGTGTCTTCTATATTTGGCCCTATCTTCATCCCATTTTAGAACTATGTCTCCCTCTTTGAACACTCTATTGCTTGATCTCTTATCAAAAAAAATCTTCATGAGAACTTGGTGGTATTCCATAATCTTATGGGCATTGTCTCTTGTCTCTTGTAGTTGTATAAGATCATTCAATCTAACTTCGATTTGAGTATTTTCAAGTAATTCTAGCTATTGTGCATGTACTCAAGAAAGAAGTTCTTGTGAGATAGACAACCTATCTTCCCTTCCATACATAAGCACAAAGGGATAATTTCTAATTTCCCTTTTAAAAGTAATCCTATCAGCCCATTGGGTTGTCTTCAACTTCGTATGCCATGCTCTTTGATTGGTATTTAAGGTTTTCTTGATGATTTTGATAAGATTCTTATTAGTATATTTAGCTAATCCATTACCTTATGGATAATAGTTGGATGAACTACTCAAGTAAAATCCATTCTTTTTTACCTAGTAAATAGTTTTATCACTCATCAAAGCTAGTGCATTATAAAAAAATGATGGTATAAGGAGCTCTAAACCTTGTTGTGATGATCTCATAGAACTCTAAGATGACATTTTCAATTGCCTCTTTCAATTCCATGGCCTCTACCCACCTTGTAAAGTAATCTATTTTAGTTAATATCCATTTGTTTCTAGCATTAGGAGGGTTGATCATACCAATGAAATCAATCCCCCATTGCATGAAAGGTTGGTCTACTTATATGGGGCTCAATGGAAGAGATACAAGATTTTGTTTCCCCAAAAATAAAGCACATTGAGGACATGTCCTACACTAAGAATAGAAATCCTTGAATAGAGTAGGCCAATAATACCCATCCCTCATTATCTTTTCATCTATTGTCTTAGAGAGAAATGGCCTCCATCTATGCCATTATGAAAATTTTCAATCAAGGTACTCAAATGATCATTGTCAACACACCTTAATAACACACCATTCACATCTTTTTGGAAAATAATACCATCTACAAGACAATAAGGAATGGTTTTTAATCTAAAATACCTTCTTTGTGACTTGTTTAATCCACTAGGACACTCACCATTTTGGAGAAAATTGATGATATCTTGTGTCTAGACATGAATTAATGTGTGACCAGTTGATTGAGGATGAGTTTGATTAACCAATAATTCCTATTTCATCCCTTCAAAATCTAAATTTAGATGTTCACACAACTCTCTACCTCTCACCATATTTGTTACCTTGATGTCAACATCATACTCCATTACTTTGGTGATCCATCCATCCCTCTTCTCATTAAGGTATTTGCTTAAAAGAAACTATTTGGTATTAGGATGAGATACCATGACATGTATTTTACTATTAAAAACCAAATGCCTAAACTTTTTCAATCCTCTTATCATAGCTAAATATTTCTTCTAAACAAAATCATATTTGACCTCATAGTTCTTTAATCCCTTACTAAAGAATGTAATAGGTTTTTAAATCTCTTCATGACTTCTTTGCATAAGCATAGATGATATTGTGTCAAGTTTGGAAAATGTATAGAGATTGAAATATTTATTAAAATTTGGCTTCAAGAGAGTATGATATTTGGAAATTGCTTTCTTGATTGCCTCAAAACTATCCTTACCTTCTTTTGTCAAAGTAAAAGCTTAGTTCTTCTTGAGTATGGCTATGGTAGGATTCACCAAAGATACAAAGCCTAGAATAAACCTTCTTATAAATTTGATCTTTCCCAATAAACTTTGTAAACCTTTCTTGTGTAGATGCAAAGATAAGCCTAGGATGGATTCAATCCTTTTGGGGTTAATAGACAAGCCTTGCTTTGACACAATATGACCCAATATCCTACCTTCATGAACAACAAAAATACACTTTTTAGATTAAGATAAAATCCAAACTCTCTACACTTCTTAAATACTAAATTTATATGATTCATATGGTCATTAGTAGCATCTTTGAAGAAAATAGTTATATCATTAGGATATACAAGCAAAAACTCATTGATCAAACCTTTGAAGGTCATGTCCATTGCCCTTTGGAAAGTAGCTCCAATATTAGACAAACCAAAAGGCATCTTTATATAGGAAAAGTTGCCCCATTTTATATTAAATGATGTCTTGAATTGATCTTATTCATTGACCAATATTTTATTATATCCCAAATGGCCATCAAGAAGTGAAAAGCTTTGAGAACCTAAAATCACTTATAAGATTTGATCCATGGAGGATAGTGGATAGTGGTCTTTGAGTGACACTCTATTGAGGTCTCCAAATTCCACACTAAGTGTGATATCTCCAATCTTATTTCAGATAATTACAAGGTTGGCTACCCAAGTCGAATGCTTGATAGTAAAAATGATCCTTCATTCAATCAATTTGGTGAGCTCCTTCTTCATGAGTTCCTCAATCTTGGGATAAATGGGCCTTTGTCTTTGTCTAACCTATTTAGCTCTAGGTTCTAACTCAATAGTGTGTTGAGCTAGAATTGGATCAAAACCCTTCAAATCCTTGTATTCATAAGCAAAAACATCATGAAACTTCTTGCACAACTCAATGAAATCTTGCCTTTGGGAAGGATAACATATCTTACCAATCTTTAGAAACTTGTCTTTGAATATCAAAACTCTCTCATAGTTATCCTCTTTGGAGGACATGCTTACTCTTTCTTTTCTCCTTTGATCATCTTCATTGAAAATACTCTTCAAAGTGACCAGAACTTTAGGTATTTTCTTTATTCTCAATTGAATTATTTGTTCTCCATATTGATCATGAAGTTTCTTTTGATTCTTTGAAAAGAATTCTACCTCATTTTGTAAGAAGAGAGCAATGTGTTTATCATTTTCAAACACTTTCCATGACACCTCATTGTCTAGAATGCAGGGTCTCATAATGAATTTGATTTGAGATTGATCCTTATCTTTATATACATAAAAAACCATGTCAAAGTGTTCCCTAATCATATCCAACCTATCAACATGTTTGTTTCAATCTCTTGGTATAGGTTGGATATTGAAAGCCTCAAAGTCTTCAACTAGATCACACACTCTATGTTTGTAGGATTTTATCAAAGGACTCTTGGTTTTCACTTGGTTCGTCACTTGATGAATGATCAACTCACTATCTCCATAAAATTTAAATTTTTGACTCCCCTTCTCTTTTCCCATTGAAGGCCATGAACCAAGCCTTCATATTCTACCATGTTGTAAGTAAAAATAAAAAGGAGTCTATATGAATAACAATACTTATTTTTTTAAGGAGAAACCAACATGACACTAGATCATACCCCTACCTTTCTCCTATAGCCATGAAAAAAAAAATTCCCACATTCCTTCAAGCTCATGCCTTCAAGCTCATGATCTTCAATAGTGAGTGATGGCATACAAGTATTTTTTGCATGCATACAATATACTCCCAAATTAGTTTCTTCTATGAATGCATAAGGATCATGCTCATAATTTTTAGTAACATACTAATCAAGGAATAGGTTAGAGATACCTTCAAGTGGAAAGGATGTTTTACCACCAATAATACCTTCTTCTTTCTCACTAATTGCACAATTTTGATTTGAATTGGTCTCCATATATGGTTCAATGTGGAACCTTACCAAGGGTTGTGTTATTATAGTCACCTTTGATCTATATCTTGTTATAAATTCTATAAAACACCAATCAATTGCATGGTATCATCCAATATTGGCCATGAAGTCTCTTGACAAGTAAATGAAAAAATGAGCTGGAAGATCCACCACCATAATGTCTTGTAAAATTGGAAAACTTAGGAAGTCATGTAAGAAAACTATCAAGCCTTTAAACAACCCTAAAATATTGGCTATAGTTCCATCAAGTTGTAACACACCCTTGATATGGGGTTCATAGCTCAACCCCAACTTATCATCAACCACTTTAGGCATGATAATGGTGCTAGCTCCATTATCCACAATATAATTATGGACCATTTTGTCTCCCATGATGATTGTGAGGTTAAAGGGTGGAGGTTTTTTAGATTTAGTGGATGGTTCTAAGACACAATTAGGTGTGTTAGTGAGGGATATACCATGATATTTTGGGGCTTGAGAGGATACATAGATATTAAAAAGTTGCTCTTGTACGACTTACTTTTGGCCATGCATATGCAAGACTTCCCAAAGGGAAATGTTTCTTTTCGTGTTATTCAAAAAATCAATAATATTTAGAGAGGAGGTGCTCACATTTTTTTATGTTATTGAAGGAAATGAGGATAACTAAACTTTTCTTGTTGGAGACTTGGTAGCCTTACTAATATTTTGACCTTGAGGAGTAGTAGGGTTAGTAGAGGCTACTACATTCATATTCATACCTTATGTCCTTGGAGATGAATTATTAAGACTTACTTGTGTTGCTGATGTATCTCCCAAAGCTCTCTTTTCTACTCTTGTATTAGCTACCAATAAAGTATTTTGATTCAACACATAATTTTCTTCCACTTGGAATTTCATGAAATTGGTGCTTCGGCTTCCACCATCTTCTTGAAGATCCCCTTGCACAAGAGCTTCTTCTTATACTATCTGTTAGGAACCCCTCCAAGGAAGCACAATTGATTACTTTTCTTATAAGCAATTAAACACAGAATTATACCAGAATGATTAAATAATTAGAAACTTGAAACAACAAAGAATTTGAGAGACAATACACAATATTGTATTAAATACTCTTAGAAGAAAATACAATAAAGAAGATGCCACTTCTTCTTCCACCTCAAAGGCTTGCCACACCTCAAGGACTTCTTCCCTCTCTCTCTAGCTCAACCACAACCAACTCAACAACCTGAGTTGTTATCCCCTCCTTGAATGCTTCAGCTGATCTCCTTGACCTTACACCTTGTAGATCTCCTTGACCTTGCTTTCTTGCTTCAATGCTTTTACTTGCCTTCTTCTTGATTAAAATACATGCCTCATGGTTCTTTAAATAGAATCCCATGCATACAAAAATAGACCTCTAATTACAATAATTAGACATGTAGCTCGAGACTATAATTAGCCCTTTACATGCAAACACTCAGTTCAACTAACTAACTATTCATGCAACGAACAATTCTGAATTGCCACAGGTGACCGACGTCAGTCCCTATCTACCTGGAGGTGACCGATGTCGGCCAACCTCCTATCGATGTTGGTTGTCTTCAGTTCACACCTGTCGATGTCGGTTGGCTTATGCACTATACTCTACCAACACCGGTCTCCCTAGAACTCAGCAACCTCCTCAATGTCAGCAATAGTTGAAGCTTTTAGCTCCACAACCTAACAATCTCCCACTTGGAGATAAATAGCTGCAACTGTACCTATACCTATACACCACCTAGTTTGTTTCCTAGCTTGTATCCCTCTTAAAGCTCACTCTTGAAGACCAACCACCACACAACCTGTGATGCTATACTTGTCATCCAAGTCCCCTGCCACATTTGAACTTTCTGACAACTCCCATTGGAGACAAAATCAACCTGTGATCTTCCATGTCTCTTATGCCAAAAGAATTTTTTTGCTCCCAAATTCTTCATGACATACCTCTGCACTAACTTTACCCTTAGCTTAGAAACTCTCTGTATATGTAACCCTACAACAAGTAACATAATACAGTAACAGGATAATGTAGCTAATATTATCCAACCTAGTAAAGAAAAATATAATGGTCAAACCTCCATTGCCCTGTAGCCTGCTCAAGACCATATACCCTAGCCTTCTGTCTCACATATCCATCCACTCTCTTCTCTAACTTGGGAATCCATCCCTTATCCAGTGCTTTCTTCTAGTTGACAACTCCACCAACAAACACCTATTTGGTTCTTCTCCAAGGACTCACACTCCTCATCGATGCCAAACTCCCACTATTTTTGGATTCTACCTGCATTGCCTCTTCATATCTTCTTGGTTATTGACCATTAGTAAGCAACAAATAAAATAAAAAAGGTGAACAATGAATATGAGGTTCACATACCCTTTCTAACCTCCATATGGGCATTTGAGACTCCTTGACAGCTTGCTGTCCACCCAACATCCATTCCAGTGACTGATCTCAGCCATCTCCCAGTCTGCATCTGATTGATGTCAGTTCCTTACACTGACCCTAACTACTGATGTCATTTCCGTAGCTGATGCCAGTGTCCCCTTTGCTGATGTTGGTTCTTGTCTAACTAAAATTGGTCTTCTCCTGCCTGACTCTACCAACCCTACTGGTCTACACATGACTGATGTTGGTACCTGTCTGGCTAATGTCGGTTCCATGTGACCGATGTTGATACTTGTGTGTTCCTGTAAGTGATGACTTCTTTATCCACAAGCTCATCTTGGATCATAACCCTATCCATATTTCCCTACTCAGAATTATTTAGCCATTGTGACTGATCTCTGTCCATCATCTCCTCCATAAACACCAAGGCTTCCCTGTTCTTGTCAAAAGCATCAAATTTCCTTTTCCTACAATGAACTCTATCTATGCCTTCTGAATCTAAACTCATACCTTTTGATTCAAGAATGTCCATTCCCTTCTTATTCATGTGACCAAGCCTATTAAGCCACATCTTTGAATCTACAGCTGAAGTAGATAAACCAAAAGTAGAATCAGTAATACAAGTAGATAGATAAAGAGTACTTACTTTCTTACCTCTTGCTAAAACAAGTGCACCCTTGGTAACCTTCCAAGAATCCACTGTGAGGGTTACTGTGCATCCCTCATCACCTAACCTTCCTACAGAAACCAAACTCTGCTTCAAGACCGAGACATGCATAACCTCCTTCAACACCCATGTGTTGCCTATCTGCAATTCTAGCTACACTTTCCCTTTGCCAATTATTTGACAAGGCGTACCCTCCCCTAAATAAAGCTCTCCAAAGTCTCCCTAGACATACTCATGGAACAAATCTCTATTTGGGGTTGCATGAAAAGAAGAACCAGAATCTAAAACCCATGATCCTACCTGACTATCCAAAGAAAGTATGAGAGCATCCTGTACCACAATATTTGCATCTTTTGCTTCTTCATTACCTTCATGTTGATTTTCTTTATCCCTCAACCAACACTCTTTCTTTGTGTGTCCTTTCTTTCCACAAAACCAGCAGGTGATACTTCCATTTTTGGATTTGGATCTCCTTCCCATCTTCAACCTTGATTTCCCTTGCTTGACCTTCTCTCTTTGTCTTCCCCTGCTTTCTACACTTAGAGCATTCCCTGATGATTCACTTGTGCTTTTCCTACATATTTCTTCATTCAAGATTACACTCACAACATCATCAACTTTTAATATTTTAGAAGCAGACGCAGAATTACTTACTGCCATAACCAAACTATCCCAACTTTTAGGTAAAGAGCATAAAATCAAGAGAGCCTTTACTTCATCATCAAAAACAATATTGCCTGAAGCTAACTGGTTTACCAAACCATGGAAATCACTAAGATGAGTATGTACCGATCCACCTTCTTGCATTTGCAAAGTAAATAGCTACTTCATAAGAAATACCTTATTTGAAGCAGAGGGCTTTTCATATAAATTTGCCAAAGACTTTATCAACTCTTCCATTGTCTTACACTGTGACAAGTTGGAAATCACAAATGATGCAAGGCTCAACCTTATGGATCCTAGAGCCTTCTGATCAAGAACATTCCATTCTTCATCCTTCATATCTGTGGGCTTGCATGCAACCCCACCGAATGATAAGTATAAATCTTTTTGATACAGATAATCCTCTATCTGCATCCTCCAATGTTGATAATTCTTGTTGTTAAACTTCTCCATTCATAGCTTACTTTCTTCTGCCATTGTTGTACTCCCACTCAATCAAAAACCCCTGAGAATGAACTGTAATCAAACAATAACCTGCTCCCTGCAACCTTAGCTCTGATACCAACTATTAAGAACCCCTCTAAGGAAGCACAATTGATTATTTTTCTTATAAGTAATTAAACACGGAATTATACCAGAATGATTAAGTAATTATAAACTTGAAACAACAAAGAATTTGAGAGACAATACACAATCTTGTATTAAATACTCTTAGAAGAAAATACAATAAAGAAGATGCCACTTATTCTTCCACCTCAAAGGCTTGCCACACCTCAAGGACTTCTTCCCTCTCTCTCTAGATCAACCACAACCAACTCAACAACCTAAGTTGTTATCCCCTCCTTGAATGCTTTAGCTGGTCTCCTTGACCTTACACCTTGTAGATCTCCTTGACCTTGCTTTCTTACTTCAATGCTTTTACTTGCCTTCTTCTTGATTACAATACATGCCTCATGGGTCTTTAAATAAAATCCCATGCATACAAAAATAGACCTCTAATTATAATAATTAGACACGTAACTCGAGACTATAATTAGCCCTTTACATGCAAACACTTAGTTCAACTAACTAACTGTTCGTGCAATGAACAATTCTAAACTGCCACAGGCGACCGACATTGGTCCCTGTCTACCTGGAGGTGACCGATGTTAGCCAACCTCTTATCGATGTTGGTTGTCTTCAGTTCACACCTGTCGATGTTGGTTTCCTTCTACACTATACTCTGCCAACACTGGTCTCCTTGGAACTCAGCAACCTCCTCCATGTCTGTAACAGTTGAAGCTTTTAGCTCCATAACCTGACACTATCATATAAGGAGTAGCCCCTCCTTGAGCTACCAAAGATTGGATATTTTATCCACCATAATACATAGACTACCCTTGAGACTATCCTTAATGGTCCACATGCTTCTCTCACTGAACTAAATTGGTAAGGATTGGAACAACAACTCTTGGGGAGGTAGTAGCATTTGGATTGTATGTATTGAGTGGTCTATTGAAACCTTGTTGACCTTAGTTTCATCCTTGATTTTTGTATTGAGGAAGAGGTATATAAGTTTATTGGGGATAGTATGGAGGATTGGTTGGAGCTCTCATTTTTTATTTTTGAATTTTCTTGAGCTAATCTTGCAAAGACCAAATCATTTCATCCTTATCTATAGCATTATCCATCTTCTTGGGAGCTATCCTAGATTTGGTATTAACAGTAGGAACTTATCCTATAGTTGGAGCTTAAAGTGAGATATGAGATATCAAAGGCATGAAAACTCTTAGAGGCAATCTTCCATCTTGAATTAAGATATTCTCAGTTTCCATGGCTATCTCATATGCCTATGGTAAATTGAATCCTCTCATTGATGGAAACATCACTGCTATATCACTACCAATAGCTTTGAGATATTTATGAAATACAAAGCTTATTGGAGGTCTAATAATAGGTGGCAATCTATACCATGTCCTTTGAAAACTTTCATTGAAATATCCCATAGACTTATTTGGACCTCTCTTTATCACATTCAATTGGTGAATTAAGGAAGTGTGATCACTTTTATTTTCAAACCTATTCACCTACAACTCTCTAAATTTATCCCAATTAGTAATGTAACCACCTTCCAATGTCCTATACCAATAAAGTGCCTTACCTTTGAGGGAAATTTTAAGTAGCTAAATAGCTATATTGGCTTGTGTTGGTTGTGTAATGTTGTGGAAGTTGAAAAAAATTGAGATATCTCTAATGTGTTCAAATGGAGTAGTGGGACCTTCTCCATTCAAGGTAGGGATATTATTGGTATCATTGGTAGGGATAAGATTTTATGTGTCAAGAAGGATTGGATTTTTTTTATTTAATACAATAAAGTATTGTTATCTATCCATCTCTTTAACCTCTTCTTCTTCAAAAACTTCTTGTGGATCTCCAAAGGCAAATAAAGGTTCAGGGTGTTGTCTATCAATAGGTGTTTTAGGTTGAGGGGCTTGGTTAAAATCTTTAATAGATGATGATCTAGTGAATACCATAGAGTATTATACAAGGAAATTGATCCAAAACTAAAAATATTACCCTTTAGGAGTCACCAAATGTTGAATGAATAATACTTATACAATTTTGAGCTTGTCAAGACCATCATTCACCTTGACATAGAATAATTAGGACAAGTTATCCCATTGAGCATGAAAAAAATATTGGCATAAAATTATACACCCTATGATCATTTATTCATCTCTTAAAATTTTATTTAACATGGAATCATCTCTAAAGCTTGTGGGAACTTGTGAAATTGAAAAATATCTACTATTATAAGGGATAGCTCCCTAGATCTTTGTATTACTTCCAAACTACTCTAACAACTTGGTAATGAAAATAGATTAAGAAAAACAACTAAAAAAACTAATAGGTGATACACCAATGTAAATTTTCCTCACACTTGACTGAAAATAATACTTGAAGATGAAGAATGTGCTTTTTACACAACACTCACAACCTTAGACCTATTATTGCATTAATGTTTCACAAACTAGATTAAACAAAGTGAATGACTCTTATGAAGGAAATGAATGACACCAAAGGAATACATTCATGTATCAATTATAATCTCTCTACACTTGAAAATAACACTATTAAATACCTACAACAATCATCTTTCTGCAAGTTGGTAGACCATCAAGAGTATAAAGCTAGTAAAGACAACTTTTACTAAACTAGACCAACATGATTCAAGTCATAACACAATATTATAGTGTATGAGTGGAAATAAAACTTTTAATTTTTTTTAAAGAGTTTTTCATGTATAAATTTGGCTATAATTTCCCCATCAACCAATGGAGGTTACTAAAACAAACCAAAATAATGCATATTTATAGCCTAGAGAGAGAGAAAAATCAAGAGGAAGTCCAAGGGTCACTTGGACATGTGTCCATCTGATAAATGGAGTAAATTTTTTATATGAAATAGAGTTGAGGTGAACCATTCCATGTCAAGAGGCAAACTTGTCAAAATAGATCACAAGGAAGGTGAAAAGTGGCACGAAACTACTAATTTAGCATAAGAAATTTCCTACTTGAGTTGCCTTGCAAAAATCTTCTTTTATCTCTAAAACATAGATTATAATGGTTTTATAGGATATGAGGGGTAACAATAAATCTCATCCATCCATTGGTCTAGTCTCTGACCATTCTTATTTTTTTGGAAATGCACAATCATCTCAGGCTATTTCAAAAGAGTTAACTTCCATACACTCTTACCACTTGACACTATAAACCTTTACAAATTTACAAACCAATTCATGAAAAAGGGGGAATGACACCTGATAAGTACTTCAAAATAATTAGTTTTAAGAAAAATCCTTTAAATGGCTTCCCTAGTCACTTTTCACCACTTTACCCCAAAATTCACTATTTGGCTCACTTGAGTGGCTAAAAGTGAAGTCATTTTTGGGACACTTTTAATGATTTTAAGGAGCTGAATTCAAAAATTTTGAGTTATCTCAAGTGTATATCTTCCCCTAAATTTTTTTTTCACCTTTTACCTCTTCCCAAAATTTTCACACCATCAAAAATGGTGAAAAGAAACTCTTTTTTCTCCTATTCCAAATGGATCCATATAATAAAAATACATTTATGGAACTAAGAGAATGTCCTATACAAATTTTATTTTATAACCCTATTACAATTCATCCATTTGATTTTAATTTTTTCTTGATTTCCACCATTGAGTCTGCCTAAGGGTTTTAGGAGGGTTTAAGGGGTTTTCAGGTCTTAGTGATTATGCACAACATTGTGACTTTGAACACTACTCAAAATTAAAAAATTTCCACTTCAAGGACATCATACAACTTTATTAAAATCCTTTAGGTCCCATGCAATATTTTAGGAAAGATATAAGCAAAAGAAGATGACCCTCAAATAAGATTCTTGCATTGTATGAGGGTTCTAGCACATCTGAGGCTCAAACTAACTTCTATTGATGTTTATATGCCAAAAAAATGCACATAAATATCTTTAATTTACCCATGGACATGTCCAATTACCTTTGGTGGCTCAATAAGAATCCAAACTAGAATTGGCCCCTATTTTGGAAGAAGGATCATGCCTTGCCAAGTAGCCTACTTGCCCTTTGTGAACTAATGGATACTATATTTATATTTGAATGGAATCATAGAGACTTAATAAATCCTATTTTACCATTTAATAATCAAAAAAATAATTATAAGCCTTGGAGGAGTATATAATTTGAGTTGACACCTTGTTTGGGGCTGGGAAAACATATTTTCCCATTAGACCTTCATGCAAAGCTTCTTGTGCGAACCAAAAACTTGAAATAAAGACCATATATATTATTTTTTTATGTCCCCCTATGTGTCTCCAAACTATATACATATCCTTCAGTGGTAAAACTTAGTGCAAGTCTCTCATTTTCAAGATTTCTCAAAACTAGTCCTTTTCTTGCATGCATGGTTTGAGCTAGGTCTAAGATAAAACATTGAGTATCAATCCTATGTTTTCATTAAAATTGAATTTTTTTGGAGCTATAATATTTCATGATATTAATTTTTACCTAAGGGTTTGATTGGATTCTAAGTCTAGGTGGTCCAATCAACTCTATTTTCCCAAAAAGAGGCCATAAAAACCCTATTTTTACATGTTTTCACCTAAACTAACCCATAGCTCTTATCTTCATGAATTATAAACATTTTTGGGATCTTGAATAATGTTTATAATATTAAATTAAATATTTTTAAGCTTTTTTAAACCTTGGAAAATTTGTTTTCACTTGGAATCCTCCTTTAGCCCTTTGAAACAAGGGCTTTGCATGCTAAATATACGAATTGAGACAAGTAGGCTTATGTGGAATGGTGTTTGAGCATTTAAATAGTTTTTTAAGAATTGGAAAAAAATTTATGATGTTTCTGAATCATTTTACATTTATTTAAAACTCCTCACACTTCCCCTCATGCTTGGCATTAGGCCATTTACCTTTTTCACCTCTTCCTTAACTTCTATGACTGAGATTGAATTTATTTGAGTACATCAGGCTTTTGAGGATCATGGGAATGGGTTTTATATATGTAATTTATTTAAATTTATATAAGTAAAAAATCACTTACCTTGTAACATGTCTCTAATCTCTATGTATGCTCTCACCCTTTGATGGTATTTCACCTCCTAGTCCATTATCATGACTTTGACTGAAATAGTCTCAGAATAGGGGATTTATTTTATATTTAGAGAATCCCTATCATGATTAAAAAAAAATTGGACTCATAATTGGCCCAAATTCATGGAAAATTTCAACCTCTTTTTAAAACTATCCCTTTTGATCCTTCCTAAGATTCTCCATTTGCTCATTGTTTGCCTAGGCTGAGATAGTCCTAGAATTCTACCTATAGGTTATTTGGAGTGAAAAAGACATGCATTTGGTCCTATATTGATGATTTTTAAACTTTTTTAGGTTTCCCTATTCATTGATTTTTCCATTTATATCCTTTTTTATCCCTAATAGTTCTTTAAAACATCTCTAAGTACCTTGATCCTCATTCCACTATTTGTTTGGATATAAGAGGCTATTCCCCCTTCATCTTGGGCTTATAGGTACCTTCTAGATCAAAGTGAGCTTTATAATGGTGTTTTTGATGGAATTAATGTATCCAATATCTCAAAAACTATGAAAATTTTCTTCACCTTCTTCATGATCATGATCATTTCACCAACCTTACCCTTTCTTCTTGTAGATACCTATCATAGTCAAACATGTAGGTGAGCTTTAGGGTGACTTGGGGTATATATGAAGGAGTTAAGTATTTATCCTTCTTTATTTAGTTTATAATAATACAAATAACCTTTATTCCCTCTTGGAACCACTTCAAACAATTGTAAACCTAGTCAATTGGCAAGCCTTATTCTCATTGTACCCTCTCTCCCTTGTTGTACGAATAGGGTATGACCTCCAAAGGTTATTTCAAATGCCATTCATTTGGTCATCAAACCAAGTGATCAGAACTAATTTTTATGACCCTTGAGATTGTTTCTTCAACTTAGACAAGTCTTAACACTCTCAAATATAGTTCAAACATCAAAATTCTCTTGGAATATTTAGGATAGTATTACCTTATTTTAGTGAATTTTAGCTATTTTTTTAGGCTTCACAATCTACTTTCCCTTTACCCTTCCAAGGTCTAAAATTGTATAGATGATACTTATACCCTAAAAAACCAAATAATCCTAATGGAGTCTTCTATAAAAACACTATCTTCAACCTATGTGATTGTTTAGAACCTGTAGGATCATTATTTGGCAATTTTAGAGCAATTAGGCTTGATTTAAATTCCTCACTCCATTTTGATGTTTTAGTACTCTTTCTTATCAAGCTAGAATAGTTCATAGGTATTTCTAGGCTCTCTCATAATAAGTGAATTATATATTATCTTGAACAATGTTTTGAATCACCTCTTTAGGGATGAATGCAAACTTTACCATAGGCTGTAGGTGATAGTGTTGAACTATATGAATAGGCAGAGGCATGGAAGGATACAACTATACAAGGTGAGAAGATATTCAAGATACCTAAAATCATGGTATATGGTCACAAAACTTTAAACCATCCTCAATTTCCTTTTTCCCATGTGATAAACCTATAGAAAGTAGCAGGAGGTGAAGATTTGTAAGCAAATCTAGAACTTTGATCTTTAGGCCATGAAACAAGCATAAAATGAGCTCAATTAATGAATGAACTGTAAAAAACAAAATAATCATGGAAAAATATTTTAGGATAATTTTGAAACACCTAAAACATTAAAACACATCAATCCTAGGCAAGCAAAACTAAAACAAGCTAGTAAGGACACCCTTCATGGTTGAATAGGCCCAAAAAACTATCTAGAGTGTTAACAATTGTTAATAAAGTATACTACACCAATATAAAACCTATTATAATTAAATTTAAGTATAATTATGTTATTATCTACTCCCAATACCATTCTTCTTGACTCCACCTATATGGCTCATGGTGAACACTTGAAGTTGAGCCTTCTTTGTATGCCAATGGAGAAAATAAGCAAAATGAGTTACAAAGTCAAATTTTTTCATCCTATTTCAAGTATTGGCATAAAAATGGATTTTTGGAGGTGAGGATAACCCCAAACCACGTTTATAGGTGGAGATTAGATAATGGTGGCTGTACAAGTGACTAAAAGGGCCTAAAAATGAAGAAAACCTACCTTTTCTAACTCTAACTGAATCTTGGCTTACTAAAAACCTACCACTAACCCACTATGGCCTTCTCCACATTTATTCCCTTCTTGGAACTAGTTTTATACTATCTACCATCTATACAAGTCCTTGAATCCAACCCAAAGTGGGCCCATAAGCTCTTTTTTCCACATTGAAAGTGGAAAATGCAAATAAATTACATGAAAAGAGATTAAAAAATATTAGAAACCACATTAGGAATAAAAACACATATTTCACTCCTTTGACTAGGTTTGACCTATTCTACTAGGGTTGACTTTCCTTGACTTGACTAGTTCTAAGGCCTAAACTTTGGACCAAGGTTGCAGTATGGACAAGTAGATGTTTATACTAAAGGACACCCATATAGGACATGGGTGAAATTTTAAAAAGTTCACAAAAAAATGTATGGGTTGGCCAATTTTGACCAAAGGTGAAAATTGGTCAACATGTACCACCTAAATAATGCATTCCTCTTGAGCAAATACACACATGAAATATTTGAGTCAATTAAAATGGATCATTTGTCTCCAAACGTAAATAAGGCACTAAATATTGAGGTACACATAGATGCAAATCAAGATCAAGATCCATTACTAAAGGATCAAATAGAACCACAAGATGTACTAGTATTTGAGTTTCCTTTATTAGCTAATATTAAGTAGAAAGATGACCATGATTTAGATTAATATGACATTGATGATGATACTACTTATGATATGCTAGATGACAAATTGTGAAAACTAAAATTTTATCCACTTGATCGCATTTTCCATAACCTATTAAAACCTATAAGTCCTGGTACATTTAAGCTAAATTCACTTTCAAGAGATACAAAATTGAATCTAGATAAGTGAAAACCATACATAGCAGACAAACATTTAAATTCTTGTTATTTCATACATCCCTCTTCATTCAAAACATTGAGTCAACCTTACAAGGGTCAAATGTAAATTTATCATGTGAATAATGTGGAGTCTTATCAAAATGCTTCACATCAAATTTTACAAATGACACAAAATGATACTCTAGATATCATGTTATATATTTTACTCGAACATTAAATGATTTCCTTACATTTTACCAAACATAGATCACATAATAGACTTACACCTATAAAAGACAAGGTACCATATTATAAATATCATCAAATCATTATCCATAATACCAATCAATGTGATACACTAAAGAAACTAATTAAAAAATATAAGAGTGAAGGACACATACACATTGGGTCCAACATAAGGATAAGGTAAAAAAATTCCTATCTTTTAGAAGAAAATTCACACTCAAAATGACCAAATCATGAATATTTAACTATTATTGTAAGTATTTATAGGGTATATTTACACCATCTCTAGTTTGATAGTAACAAAAGAGATACAACTTGTACCACCTCATTTCTTACATAATTTATACATACTATAGATGAACTAATATAATCTCCATTAATTCCATAATATTGAGGATACATTTAGTTACCTATAGCCTATGGTCCATGTGTGGAACCTTCCACAATATGGATAGTAGATAATGAACCACATTTTAAACTAATGTTTAAATAAAATTAGATATTCAAGTGGAATGCTAAGCTAGATACTACAAACATATGTGTTATATTATTGATATGAGTACATAAATTTTCATACAACAGGGTGGGTATGATTATTTCCCTACACCATTAGCTTAAATTAAACCATTAAATAGAAATATTGAAGTGGTGGTAGTGCAATGATATAAAAAAATTGTGAGAAAATGTATAAGTAGTCCTACACCTTTTGATGATGAAGACTTCCTTGAACATACAACTTCACATATTCTCTAAATACCAAAAAAAATAAAAACATTCAAAAATCCAAAAATAATTTCAGCATAAACATGTTCTATTGGCTCATTGACATCTATGTTAATGTATAGGATACCAATTACTTTTATCTACACATGTGTTACACTTGTACTTTAGTGTGATACAACCATACATATATACTTTACGTATTCATATTTTAGCTATTGCACCTTTCCTCTACTCATGTCATATGGACATTAGGGGCATCCACCTCTATGATCAAGATACTTCAAAGTTATATCATTCTATGGTCACTCTACATTATCATGTTTTGAGCTCATAATGTACTTACACATGCCTTTATTCATGATTATATATTTCACATGGTAATTCATATTCTATGCAATTAACACTAAAACATATATCCATGAGCTACTATGATATATTTATGTTGGTTGCTTATGCTTTATTTTATATACTTCCTTGAGTGTCTTACCTTGATATTAACTTTCTTATTCAATCATATGAATATTCTCCTTTTTATGTGGCCCATCTGCCTATGTGTGATTTATTTGACATTTTAATATGTCATTATTGATTATAGTGACATTTTAATATGTCATTATTGATTTTATGGACATTTGAATAAGTTGTATCCCTTTGATTGTGTGACATTTGAACATGCCCCTTGTTTATGGTCTCCTTGGACCTTTACCTTTTGAATCTATTTTGAGTGATATTATTTGTGTCTTTAATTTTATTTTTGGTCTTTTACTATTACTATCTATATGTTTCTATGATCCTTATCATGTGTATTAGGCCTTGACATGTTCACATTATCTTATGCACTCTAATGATACATTTTCCTAGACATGTTCTTCTATATGATTCATGGTTTCATTTACTAATTATATAGTTGTCTTATCATTTTGATGTAAGGTAGCTATAAATTTTAATTCTTAAATCACCTTAAATATAGGGAATATTATTGGGGGCATGTAATTGAGACATTTTATTCACATTTGTCATAGTTTTAGATTCAATGGGGGTATGATTTGGAAGAATATTCTCCAAACTTAATAAATATTTGCTACTTATATCAGTTTTCATATTTAGTGGGGGCATGTCATATAAGCATGGCTTCCACACATTCACAATTTTTAGATTCAATGAGAGCATGTTATATAGTCTTCAACACACCTATAACATTGGAACCTATTTTGGTTTTCATATTTCTCCACATATAGTAGAGGCATGCTTTAGATTCATGTTCTCTACACTTATATAGATTTTGAACTAGCCAAAACACATAGTTATATGATTCAGATTCATAGTTATGGTATAATTTTATACATTAGTACCATTCATATACATAGTTTATGCATGAGACATATCTAAGGTGAATATACTATGTAATGTGTGCCTAATATTCTAAAATCCAAATTATTTTCATAATTCAAGATTATTTTAAGCATTGTTACCATATCATGGACTTTTACACATTAATACCTAAGATATACTATTACAAACTATATGAGCCAATCAAATGTAATAGTTGGTTTAGTTTTTGGTATTACCTAGGTGATTAAATCACTAAATCTTACCAAGTTTTCAAGTTGGACTTGATTTTATCATCCAACCTACTAAGTCATAAGAATCATTGGGTTGCATGGTTGAGCTAATATTAACTATAAGTTAGCAACTAAACTTTTCTCTAAGGTTTGGAGCATGTGCCTTCCAATATCTCTCTCTATCTCCTTAGATATATGAACTTTCTAGTTTATATATATATATATATATATATATATATATATATATATATATATATATATATATATATATATATATATATGACTTGATCTCAATTTTAGAGATTTATAATGATACATTTTTTCAAATTAACTTTCCAATAGGTAAGGTGGTTACATTGATATACATATGTATTCTTAAACCTTGGTATTTCAATGTAAATCATTTTAATACTTTAAATTTTAGATTTTATGCATTTATTATATATTATAACATGGTTTTGGTTATGGGTCAATCACTATAAAAGCATTCAAGTTGGGCTCACATAAATAAAATGTGTGTTATACACACTTACGTATGCAATCCTTTCCTTTAAAGTAGAAATTTCATTACTAGAGTAAAGGGGGAAAATGTATACACTATTTATAAATTATATAACACCTCAGTCCTAAACACTTGGAAAACTTAGACCTTGGTTATTTCTTATAGTTATAGACCTTTCCCACTTTTAGAATTCTCACATCTTATCTATATTGTGCCCTTTGGCCTATCTCTTGGTTCAAAAAATTATATGCTGATGACCCAAACCTTATATCTTACCCATAATGCTTAAAACCTACTTATCTTCTACCTTTGCAAGTTATGATTCTATACCTACTTTCTTATTCCTCAGACACTAGCATCTAAAATAAACACCTACATTGATGCAAATGTCCTAATTTGATGCAAATTTCCATTTCACTAAATTCATCTAATTTTCTAATGAAATGTATATTAATGGTTGGCCTAAGTGATTTAATGTGAGTTACTTATCCAAAAGGATTGATATAAATATAATATCAACCCTCATTCATTCTTAATCTAGGATAGAAAAAGGCAAATTATCAAATCATTCAATCAAGCACTTGATAAGGCAAAGCTTTATTATTTTCATATCAATCATAGGAATAGTACATACATAGATCTAAATTACTAAAGTAGTATTTTAAGATCCTGATTTCTCCAGTTACAAGTTAGGTCACTATTGTACTTGCTTTCCGCATATTACATGATTCACACATATGCCAACATGTACAAGATAACTACATCAATTTGAGGACCTCTTCAAAGTATTGTCTATTTATGAAATGCTCATTGATTGAGGGGTATATGGGGTTAGCTTGATACTATGTGCCCACTAACCCATTTTTACCTAAGGTCACTATGAAGATGGAGAACTATGATTTTACAATTTCATGAGAAGCAATAGTCTATGACCTAGATCTAAATATACTAGAGGGAAGGTGAAGACAAACCTAAAGGAATCCATGTGGTCACATCCTTTTCCATTATTTATTATATATATGACACATTTATTAGGTTTAGATAGTAACACCAACACAACTATCCAAACCTAACACTAGTGTTTGTAGCTCTATATGTAATCAAATTAGAGTTTAGTGATTATTCTGTAATCCTATTCTAGTCTACGTCCTACCTCTTCTAGATCCATAGCTATGTTAGCATTAAAACAAACTAATTACATTACTTCTTTCTCATTCCCATTTCTAGAATGGTTGTACTTACTATTTTTATCTTATCTTAGTTTAATAAATTTAGCATATGTTATATTTGAGTTTAGCATCTAATTAGCCTACTTTATAGATAGTCTACCATCCTTATGCCCTAGGCTCTCTTACCCCTTTAACCCTAGATTTACCCACTATAAAAAAATTTAGGGTTAAACAAGATCATATAATGATGTGATTTTAGACATCTATGTTTTGTTGATCTATGATATTATTCTATAGGTTTATTTTTCAAGCTTTAAAAGTTGGGGAGGAGAATATTTTAGCTTATATGGAGTTGATTTTTATGAGTAGGTTACCAGTTGATAGTTTGGGTCAAAATGAGCTTCTGTTTGTGTTTTTGGCTATGGTTTCATTTGTATTTATATTTATGGTTGACTTTGTAGTTGTTTAACTCAAATTGTCATGGATCATAGTGGTTGGATGCTCTAGGAAACCATTTTTTTTTGCCTCCACACTTATTCTTAGGCCATGTAGACATTGATGAAAATGGGGAGAGGAATCATAGGTGGTTTTTTTAACTCATGGATCCAAATTCAAACACCATTTTTTTTATGGTTTCAATCATTACAATATACTTAGGAGCATCCTTAGGTACACATAGATGTGTTGTGATGATAATATAAATTTAAACTTACTATTTTATGAACTTACCCACCTAGAGAAGGTGGTGCCCATCACACAACCATTTGAGGTATGGAAATTCATTTATTATCCAATAATTTAAATTTAGTAAAACTAATTATTTAGGGGATGTCTATTATGTGAATTATATTATAAGTACAAAAAACTACACTTAGAAGGACTAAGTTGCCTAACTAGTAGATTCTATATATTTTTATGATCTATGTTGAAAGGAATTAAGGAAAAAGGAAATTTATCGTAACCTCACCTTTTATTTTGAAATATCAATTAATACCTCTTTTAACCTACCTTATACAATTTTTTTTCTTCTAATATCTACACATGATTCATTCTATGAGGACATGAATTGGTGCATCAATAATCTAGTTGATGGGAACTCTTATTGTTGTTTGAGTGTATTTCTCATAATTTTTTTTAATAAATGGGAGTTGGGGGGGGCACGGGGTATTCATGTTCTATACCTAAAAATACTTCCCCTTATTTTTAGTCTTTTATCTTATGAAATAACATTGGAATTTATGTGAATTATTACTTCTTATGAAATATGTATGGCTCCATCAATGTATCTTCTAATGAGCATCATCATTAACTCTTCATGATGAATGAAGATAGGTAGTCTCACAAACCTCTTGACATATGAATATTGTAGTCTATGAGGATGCATAATCACTCCCTACTCTGATGTAGCTTCTTATGGTTGATAAAACCAATCTCTATTTTTTGCATTAAATAATTATGAGGGATCAACATCACTCCACTTTTATTGGCATAACACTAATTTGGTGTCTATCTCTTCATTTTAGGAATATAATGAAGTAAAAAGGACTTGTTGCATGGCCATTTCATCTTTTATGAGACATGTTGTGAATGATTCTCAATAATTATGTCATGAATGTCTAAATTTATTGTTAGATAACAATATCTCCCTCAAGCACTTTAATTTTTAAAATATGAATTTCATCATTATCTTACCACTTATATAAATCTAACCTAGATCTTTTCCCTTGCTTGTGTTTATCCATTGATCTACCTTTCATGCCTCGAAAAAATTGTCTTAAATTTAGTAGCCATTTTATATTTATCACTTGGATATTTTTTTATATGCATTGTTTCTTTATTTTACTTCTAATATGTGATTTATAACCATTTCTTTTCCCAATACTTTCCTCTTTTGAACAATAATTGCCTTTCAAAAGATATATCCTTTTTGGGAATTCTACTATGGTAATTTTATTTTAAAATTAACTACATTTCATAGTTGGTAGTTATCCCTCCTTTGACACTTTTCATTTTTTTCTCACATCTCATTTTAGGACTTATCTCTTTTGTAAACCAAACATAGACTTATCTTGTTAACCAAATTTTACATTGTTTCATCTAATAGTATTGAAAAATTCATCATATTAAAACTTGATATTTATTGGTATTTGAAAGAAATTATATTATAGTGATCATTTATACTAATATGAACCCTAGGAAAATAAGTAAAAAATGTAAAATAAAATCTTTATCTACTTTGTGCTTTGCATCACTAATTTTTTAATTTCTTAGTGTTTGAAAATCATTTAAAATAGCACATGAGCCTAAAACCATTTATCCTTACTATAATAATAGTTAATTGAATATCTTAGAGTATTATATTACCTTTTTATTACAATTAATGAATGATATAAGGTCATTTCCATTTAATGCATAGCTTGCCTAGGTGTGTCTTAATATTTTTGTCATAAAATAGGTCCAACTATTCAAGTTGAAACTATTTATGTTTCAATCATGTCATCCCTTATAACTTTTATTTTGGACCTATTAATTCCAATTTTCAAAATTACTTGTCTCTTCCATGTGAGTTAGTTTTGAAAATCATTATTTTATATATTATTTATCTTCATTTTATAAGTTATGAGATTAACCTATCAGATACTTTAAGTTAGGCATTTTAAATTGAACACAAGCATGTGTTAAGGAAAAGTATCCCTTTATAAATGTCAATACCTCCAATAACCCTATTAAACTATGACTAACTTCCCATTCTTTTGCATCTAAAAAACCTAGTACAACTCAAGTGCCAAAAGATCCACGTGTTTAGTCTATGTGGCAATACCATGTCATGATGCCCATTTGACACTTGAAATATGAAATATTCATCTCAGAGATCATGAGATCATGTCACATGGAAAATTTCTATTAGCTCTATGAGATTTGAAAAGTATGTCTTAGTTTGTACCATCAATCTCAATTTCATGAATCAATCATGCTCCATAGATCTTGTTTCTATATGATTGGATGTCCATGTGCCACTTGGTAGCTCCTCAAGGCCTTTTGTGCACCTTACAATCATAGTTAAAATGCCTTTATGCCATGTGGTGGCTTCTCACTAGTTATAAGACCTTTGAAAAGTTTCTATTGATCTCATACCATTGATCCCATTTGGATGGATCAACATGATCTATAGATAACTAGGTATAAGGATTTTCCAGTACACCATCAAATCTCTATTTAAATGTTCCCATGATGGTGACACTTATCACCACCATGTTCACTTTGTAAAAAGTCTTTGTTGTTTTGATCTTGATCATGGACCATTAGATCTTTGGTGTGTGAGTTAACATGCACCCTAGATCTTGGTGACTGACTTTATTGACTATCACTTTACCCATAAGCTTGATATTTGTCACTTGCAGGTTCCCTCATGTAAGAAAAACATAAAATGACTTAACATAAACAAATTAGAATAAGGTCTTTATTTTTATTAATAAATAAAATTAGGACCTAGTTTTAAAGTTTAAACTAAGTTAAAATACAATGAAATTCTTGTGCATGTGCCACTTGACAACTCTGTGGGGCTTTTGTTTTGTTGACATATTGATCACAGACCATTGATCTCACATTTGGGCTCTAGAGATATTACCACTAGGCACTCTCAAGTCATTCTATAGGTTTATTTATTTATGAAAAATGTTCCAAACTAGTATATCTCTAGTGCATGAACAAACATCTACCATTGATCTTCCTTTAAACTTTATGCAATTTAAACCTTGATCTATGGCATTAAAACTTTGATATAAAAAAATACACATTGTCAATCTTCCTTTAGACCATTTTTAACTTTTTAACTTAGCCATGGGTTGTTTATCCATTTTGAAGCCCCAATATCTCACCATCTGTTTTCCTTTTATCTATTTCTATGGGCATAAATTCTTAGTTAATACTTCTGAAATATATAAAGCCTTAGCATAATGTTTTGTTGTATTAAAAAATACAATTTAAAACGTTGTATAAATTTTTAAAAAAAATATTAGAATATAATAAAAGAGCCACCATGAACCATAAGACATAAAGGACTTAACATAAATTTTTAGATTAAGGTCTTTGTGGTATTCAATAAATACCACTAGGACCTAGGCTAACTAATCTTAAAATATAGAGTGCTTACTATGTAAAATTGATCCTGCTCAAATTTGAATTTTATTAAAAATAACCTAAGCTAGGGTAATCATAATGAGGGTTTTAATATGGTCAAACATTTATTTAAAATATTTTTTAATAGACCATAGGCTAGTTAAATATCAAATTAACATTAAATAATGAAGATTAGACATTGCCCATTTCAAATGGACTTCATTAATCTTGGAACTTGAAACATAGAGATCCAAGGTTATAAAATAAGATCAAGGAAAAATGCATATATGTGATAATAGACCCCTGTAAACTAGATCAACATAAGATATTCAATACTAGTTCTTGATCAAGTTGAATGTCCAATTTATAATAGAAATGTTTAGAATTTGAACAAGGGTCCTCATTTTAAGAAATGTGGTGTTTTTGTTGTAATAAATGGTTACTCATAGGGGGAATATTCCTAAGTATTAAATAACCTATAAATTTAGTTATCAATCCTTAAATAAATCATGAAGTATGTCATAGAAGAAAAATTAGAAACATGAAAGAGACTCCTAAGTTGATTCACACAACATACTTGCATTCCAATTTTTAGATCTATGTGTCAAGCATGTAATTAATTTAACCCTTATTGTGATGAGTTTTTCAAAGGCTTGATGAATCTATATGTTTCATTCCATTATCTCTTAAATTTAGTAAAATCAAGTGAAGCTCAGGCATTACTCTGTTGCCGGTCAGGCATCCAGAGCCTCAATAGAGATACCTTAGGCTCATTTTATTCTCTTTATATTATTTTATGTTAATCATGATGTGTGGCATATTGACCTTATTTCATCATGTGAGCCTTTTTATTTTATTTATATATTCTTTCACTCTTTTTAACCCATTGGTTATTTTATTCTTTTATTTTTCTTTTATTCTAGAATGAAAAAAGAAGAGTTAGCACCCCAGTGAGATGGTAGAATTATAAAATTAATAACTAATATAACATCCCTTCCAACCACACCTATACCCAAAATTATCATTTCCAATAGGTATTTAATGTGATAAGTGAATTTAATCAAAAAATTTGAAAAATTTCTAAATTTTCATGAAGTAATTTGAGAGAAACTTCCACATACCTAGTGAAAGTATTCAATTGTGACAATCTCCAGAATGATTCATGATTACATACCTTTATCCTGAAGACTAAAAACATAAAAATATGCCCAATCTATAAACTAATCCCAAATTTACAAATTTTTAATTTTCCCTCATTATATAAGTCATAAGCTCAGTTGGTTTGGATCTTTAACTTGATTATGGTCAGAGCAAATAATATTTAGTTTGCCAAAAAAATAATGAATCTAAGAAAGTAGGAAACTAAACTAAGAAAATAGGAAATCTAATCTATGAAAGTAAGAAACTAAACTAATAAAGAAAGAAACTAATCTATGAAATTAGGAAACTAATCTAATAAAGTAAGAAACTAATCTAATCATACATCTACATTTGTGTATCCCTCATCAATCAGTAATATCTGCAGATGGCATAGCCTTGAAGTGCTTCAAGAACTATCTATTGACTAGATATGTAAGCTTGTTGCCTTGCTTGTCCATCAGATGAAATACATTATTTCCCATGATCTTCAAAATTTGGTATGGTCTAATCCATAATGGGAAAAACTTATCATGTTTTCCTTTATTATCATGGGATTTATCCCAAAATAGCACTAGATCCAAAATCTTAAATGATTTGACCTTTGCTCTCTTATCAAACTACCTCTTGACCACATCCTGGTGTTTGTTGAATGTTTTTAAGGCCTAAATTCTTGAGTTTTTCATTTTTATTATGTCCAATAATCTTGAATTTAATTCATTACATGGTTTCATGTATTCCTACATGATTTAATAAGTGGGTGACTTTAGCATAATTGGGAACATGGTCCTACATCCATACACCAATAGATAAGGTAAAAATTTAAGGGCTTGTTTGTATCTTATTCATTCTACCCAAAGAGCACACTTAAATAAATTATGTTAATCCCTAGGCTTTTCCCTTACTAATTTCTTAATTTCATATATTAGATTCTTTTTTGTTGATTCTACCAGTCCATTTCCCTAGGGGTAATGATTAGAAGCGGACTTGATAGTAATCTAGTTGTCATGTACCCACTTAGTAAATCTTTTTTATATGAAAGTTGATCCATTATCAAAAATTAAAAAAATGGGTGTGCCAAATTTGGTTGTTATGTGTTCCTCTAAAAAATGAATTACATCTTGTGCTCTACAATTCTTTGTGGTTATGGATTTGCTCCATCTAGTATAGTAGTCAATAGAAATAAGCACAAATTTATGGACTACTAGGGAATTTGGGTTGATGATACCAATGAAGCTTAAACCCCATTAGGAAAATTAACTTCCTTCAACAACTGGTTGTAAAGGCATTGCTACATATACTTCCCTTTTAGCTAAACATTAGCATTCATGACATGTCCTCATATGAGCATGAACATCCTTGAAAATTATTTGCCAATATTATTCCATTCCTAAAATATTATGGGCTATGGTATTACTATAAGGATGACCACTACCTAGTTTCTAATGCGATTTTTATAAAATTTCTTTAGCTTAATTTGTAGACATACACTTGAGGTAAATTCCTTCATAATTTCTTGTGTAGATAATTCCCTTCGTAATCATGTAATGAGAAAATTTAAGACTCAAATCTCTCCTTCATTATCTATTAATTTTTAGGGAATAAGTAGCTATAAGAAAATATTGTATGACATTGGTATACCATTATTATTTTGATACTTAAGCCTCACATATCTTTTCAATGGTGATGCATGTATTAGGTTAAATCATGATCTAAATGATGCCTTGACCTTAAATGTTTTTTACAGTCTTGATTTATATATATCAAATTCTTATAATTTCACCATCCACTCACCTTAGCATTACCCTAATTCATTATGTTGTAGGGTAAGCTTGAAAACAAGATCTGGCATGATGGCAATGATTTGATTTCTCAAAATGTAATGTTGAAATTGTTTTATTACATTGATGAGGGTAAAAATTTATTTGCAATTATGGAGTGCCTAAGTTCTATATCCTTCAAATTAGTTCTCATGAACATAATTGGGTGTTTAGTTTCATCTTTATTTTTTGTTATAAAAGAATCAATTATATGCTCTAAAGTGAATGCATACAAGTATAAATATTTCATGAAATATATATTGATTAATACTAGAGCCTATGATAAAGAATATTTAATGTCTTAGAAGGAATTTTAGGCTTCAACTTGTTAATAATGGGGTATATAGAGAGGGGGGTAAATCAATATATCATAAGTCTTATAAACTGTCACTTAATCAAATTCTACTTAACCATACATTCAAGATATGCAATAAAATTGGAACAATAAACACCATTAAAGATAGAGAGACACCAGATTTAATGTGGAAACCGAATGTTGAAAAAAACCATAGAGAACAATCTCAAGTATATGAATGAGCACCAACTCAAATTACAAAGTTCACAAACACCAACTTGTAGGAGCACCAACCCCTTACTGAGCACCAACACATCAACTATTTATGAGCACCAACCCATAGGAGCACCAACCCCTTTTATTTATACCACACAACTATCTCTCAATGTTGATTTCTTGATAAATGATAGCACATTACAATATCTCTTTATTTTCTCTCCTTTGCTCTTCTAAGCTAGATATAACAATTACAAAGCATGATCTCTTCTTTCATATTACAAATGGCTTCTCAAGCCTTTATTTATAGCTTTCTAAATGACCTTTGGCATTCATCCTTTTTGACCCTTCAATCCTCATGTAAAATGGCACCAAAATTTCATGACCCTTCATATCTTTACATTTGAAAAGTCACATGGTGACTCTTCATAATCAAATATGTCCTTTCCTATTTTGTCTTTATCTTGGTGAATTTTTGTATTCCTCAAAGTGTCCCTTCATGAGAAATTGCACCATTCCTCTTTTATCTTCACTTGGTGACTCTTGGAATTCCTCAAGATGACCCTTCATGGGAAAATGCATCCCAATCCTCTTTTTTCTTTACCTTGTGACTCTTTAACTTCTCCATGGGCCTTTCTTTTGACTTTTTTGAAAAAAAAATATATTAATTAATATTAAATAGATATTAACACACATTAGCCAAGATATGTATATTAAAAAGACCATTAAATGCAATGGGGCTTTGTCACCAATAATGCTAGACCTTTGACATCAATGACAATATTTCCAACAATATCCCCCTTTTTCATTGATGGAAACCTCAAATTGAAACTACCACATCCTAAAACCTACACATACTACCATTTGAAAAACATACAATAACTCCCCCTTACTGTAGCAACCTACACTTGTTCCCTATACCTATTTCTACACCTGTACATATACTTATTTCTATTATTCTCCCCATTTGACATCAATGGAAAAGGGCCTACTTGGAGGTAACATTTATCTCCCCCTAAATTTATGTTGATCTCTAATGGTAGGAAGTAAATGAGATTACTCCCAACTCCTCTCACAGATCCTTGAATGTTTCATTTGTGCCTTTGTGAAGATATCTGATAACACATATAAATTATTACCTATCCTCTAAGCATTTGTCATCAACTAATTTAAATATTTTATTCTAATCTCACAAAATTATGCATAAAACTTTAATGTGTATCCTTAATTAGATATTTGACTTACACTCAATAGATTATGCTTAAGACCTTTTACATATAATACATTCTTAGTCTTGGTTCTACTATTATCCGAACTCAAAGTAACTTTTCTGGTTATCTTGGTAGTGGTTTTATCTTTTAATTTCACTATTCCACCATTGATATTATTTAGATTTGTGAACATTCTCTTGTCTCCTATCATGTGCCTCGAACATCCATTGTCAATGAACCATGGCTGTTTTTCATTTCTTACATGCAAAGCTATCTGAACTAACATAGAATCTTCAAGTTATTTTTTTTCCATGAACATTTATGAACCTTCTTTTTAATGAATGGAACCTTGAAGCTTTTGTCCCTCTTTATTGACTCAAACATGATTATACAATGTTGGGATATGTGTCCAAAATTATTTCACTTATAACATATTATGGCCTCTTCATCAAAGCTTGATAGAGGAGCAAAAGAGATGTAGCTTCTGCTAGACTCTACATGAGTTTCCTTCTCCTTGTTTCTGAATTTTTTAGCTATTTTTTGACATTGTATTTTCTTGTGACCATATCCATTACAATAAAAATAATAACCATGAAAATAGAACCTATTTGTGTATCTATATCCTAATTGTATTTTGTAACTTTGTTCCTTCTAGCCTTCTTTGTTTGAGATGTCCTTTGTATTCTTCACATCTTCCCTTTTCATTTCCTCTTTTGTAAGAGCTTCAACATAACTCTTTTTATTTTCAAATTTGATACCTATCTCATCTAATATTGTCTTTTAGATTTCTAATATCTTATTCAACATGTTAGTGCTATCCTCAAATTTCAAATCACTAACTACTTTATCATTGATTGCTTTCTCAATATCTTCTTTCACAGAGGCAATTTCAATAACATACCTTTAAAATTCTTTACTTACTTTTTGAAATTGTGATGTTAGATCTTTTTAATTCCTTTTATCTTCTTCAAAGTGTGCTTGTAGATCATCAATTATTTCCTTTGACTCCTTTTCATCTTTCTCAATTTGGTGCTTCAATCTTTGATTCTTCTTCTCAACAATTTATAATTATTTTAAGGCACAAATGAGTTCTCCTTCCAGATTTACCTTGGATTCATCCTCATTCATCATGTTCTTCTTCTTGATCATCTTTACTTTTTCTTGAAGAGGCATCTTCATGTATGGTCATGAATAGATTCTCTTCTTCATCTAAGTCATCAACTCCACTATCTTTGATTGCACTAAGATCTTTAGAATATAAAATATTTTTCTTAAATATCTTTTTGTATTTTCTTTGGAAGTTTTTCTTGTATGTAGACTTTCATTCTTCGTTGTCATCATTATACTTATCTGGGCATCTATCTACAAAATGACCAATCTTACCACATTTAAAACATTTAAATGGAAATTTTCCTTGATATTTACCTATGCCCCTTTTTAGTTTATAAATGAAAAGAGCTCCATTTTCATCTTCATCATCACTAGATCTATCACTTGATTCTTGAATCTTATCCTTATCTTTCTTTGATGTCTTAAAAGTAGCTTCCCTTTTTGAGGGTTTCTCTTGTTCATTCCGCATCTCATATGCCATAATAATACCATGTATTTCATCTATCTTTAGCTTGGCAAGATCCTTCATCTCCTCAATTTCCAAAACCTTTGCATCATATCTCATTGGTAGAGATATCAAAACTTTTTATACCATCGTTGACTCTTCTAACTTTTCTCTAAGACCTTGAATATGATTTACTATGTGATCAACTCATAAAAGATAAATTGCCATATTTTCTTCCTCTTCCATCTTCAAACTTTCAAACTGTCTTTTGAAAGTCTAAAGCTTAGCCCATTGAACCTTTTCATCACCTTTGTAAATATTCTCAAGTTTTACCCAAGTCTCACGAGAAGATTTACATTGCATAACTTTAATAGATTTTGATTCACATAAACCACATAAAATAGCATTTAAAGTTTTAACATTATTTTAACTTGCCTTCTTTTCTATCAGAGTAGTTATAAGATTTGGTGGTTCTTCGTATTCCTCCAACACTACTTACCAAATGTCAAATCCAAGGGCCATCAAGTAAGTCCTCATCATTATGCTCTAAAAGGCATAATTTGACCCATCAAACAAAGGTGGCTTAGTTGTAGGAAAATCTCCATATAATCCAGTCATCATGCTTTCCTAATCTACCTTCAAGCTATAAAACTTTTTCAAAAGGAACCTACTCTAATACCAATTGTTAAGAACAAGATATACTAAGAGGGGGGTGAATCAATATATCATAAATACTATAAAATTTCACTTAATCAAATTCCACTTAACCATACATTCAAGATATGAAATAAAAATGAAACAATAAACACCATAAAAGATAGAGAGAGACACTAGATTTAATGTGGAAACCTAATGTGGGAAAAAACAATGGAGAACAATCTCAAGTATATGAATGAGCACCAACTCAAATTAAAAATTTCAAAAGCACCAACTTGTAGGAGCACCAATCCCTTTGCTCAACACAAACACATAAACTATTGTTGAGCACCAACCCACAGGAGCACCAACCCCTTTTGTGTATACCACACAACTATCTCTCAATTTTTCTTTCTCAACAAATGATAACACATTACAATATCTCTTTATTTTCTCTCATTTCTTCTTCTAAGATAGATATGACAATTACAAATAATGCTCTCTTCTTGAATATTACAAATGGATTCCCAAGCCTTTATTTATATCTTTCTAAATGACCTTTGGAATTCACCCTTTGTGACCCTTCAATCCTGATGGAAAATGGTGCCAAACTTTCATGACCCTTCATATCTTTGCATTTGAAAAGTCACATGGTGACTCTACATAAGCAAATACATCCTTTTCTCTTTCATCTTTATTTTGGTGACTTTTCATATTATTCAAAGTGTCCCTTCATGAGAAATTGTGTCCTTCCTCTTTTGTCTTCACTTGGTGAGTCTTGAAATTCCTCAAGTGACTCTTCATGGGAAAATGCATCCCATTCCTCTTTTTTCTTTACCCCATGACTCTTTGACTTCTCCAAGGGCCCTTATTTTGACTTTGTGCAACCAAAAATATATTCATTAATATTAAATAAATATTAACACTTATTAGCCAAGATATAAATATTAAAAACACCATTAAATACAATGGGGCCTTTGTCACCAATAATGCAAGACCTTTGACACCAATGACAATATTTCCAACACAACTATCTATTAAATTTTAGCATCCTATTTGAGCATGGAATTCAAGGGTCTAATAATCTCTATAGATCTTGAGATGAAATTCCTTACAAAATTAATATTTTTGAAGAATGATTTGATCACCTACTTATTATTTGGTGGTGTAATACTTGAAATTCCTTGAATTCTATCTAGAACAATGGTTATCCCATCCTTGGTGATGATGTGCCCCAAGAGCTTGCCTTTAGTCACTCCAAATATTCTCTTCTTTGGGTTTAATGAAATACCAAACCTTATACTTCTCTCAAATATGGATTGAAGGTGGCTTATATGATCATCCCTATTCTTTAAAAACAATGTAAGATCATCCATGTAAATGATTATGAAATTTTATATCAATCGTTTGAATGCATGATCCTTGACACATTGAAAAATAACACCTATGTTTATTAGGCCAAATTGTATCCTCTTATATGAATAATTACCCCACTTCATGGTAAACTTAGTCTTTATTATATCCTTAGATTACACTAGTACTTGATTATAGCCTAAAAATCCATCCACAAGGGACATCATTTCAAAACCACTTACTATTTGTATCACCTCATCTAGATAAGGTAGGGGATAATTGTCCTTTTTATAAGCCTTGTTTAGGTTCCTAAAATCCACATAGAGTATTATCTAACCATTATTATTTATTAATGAGACCAAATTGGCCACCTAGGTAGAATGTCTTATTAGAAAGATGATTTTTATGCTTAATAGCTTCTCCATTTCTCTTTAGATGAAAGGCTCCAAAATAGGATTAACTGGTCTCTACCTCTATCTAAATGGTTTGTGATCTAGATTAAAGGGAATCATATGAGTAATGAACTATGGGTCATATACTTTCAAATATTCATGTGTTCAATTAGTTATATTCCTATACTGAGTGATTAAATATTTCATTCATTGTCTCTCTTCTGGAGTGTATCTAAGACTGATATTAACATATCATGGGCTATGTTAATTTCCTAGATTTTCTCTTTTGAGTTTTTATTCATTAACCTTAGGATGCTTGAGATGTTTATCTTGGTGTTCTATATCAAATGACCTTTCCAAAGATACCAAACTAGTTGAGATGTAATTTTCTTTATGTTGGAGAATAACATCCATGTCTGATTATGTTAGATAAAGGTGATTAATATCCTTGTCATCTATGATTTGTGACTCAAATTCCTTTTAATTGGTTAGAAATTAAATAATTTTTTGGTCATCATCAAAAACTTGGAAATTTTATCAAGAATAGAGAGATAAGGTTCCAATTCAATGGAGAACCTTTTTACCTTATATTCTTAAAGGGACTCTAGATCAGTAGTGGTAGTATCTAGTGAATCAACAACTTGAATTTACTCTCTAAAAATGGATACTATGTTGAAATATTTAAATCATTAAATTAGTTCCTATGATTTATGATTGTACATTCTTAAATAAAACAACTTGCATTGGTATTTATTTTTGACTTGGTTAACTACTAGCTCTGAGTCACCAAATACTAATAGCTATGTTATGTTGTTCTTAAGGGCAAATTGTAATCCCAAAATAAAAGCCTCATACTCAGATTTATTATTCATGCATAGATATTTCAATTTTTATGCTTCCATGAAATTTTTACCTTAAGTATCAATTAGCTTGATTCTCATGCCTAATATTTTCTTGGATCTAGTGCCATCAAAATGTAAAGTCCATATTTATTTGGAACCTTTGGGTTCTAGCTTTTATACTTGATTTTGAGTAGTAAAATTATAAATACCAAGGCTAGGAGACTTATACTTTACATTTTCATTCTTGACATTGTATTCCATGATGAGATACTTCATTCTTGACTCTCTATCAATTCTCATTTGATTTGTAACTCCTCTCCATGGTAGCCATATATGAGAAAAGTTTGTATAAAGATATCTATTAAGTGTTTTGGACAAATATCTACTTAAGAATAGTCCGTAGCCATTAGGTATATCCACCACCAAGATATCAATGGTTATATAAATGTGTGGTTAAGAGGTTACATGGATATGCAATCCCTCAATTCACCAACTACATGCACTACTATCTTGTCCAATTTTGAAACTATCCTCTTTAAACTACTTGGCATCAAACCAATCTTTTGAAATATGAAAGTAGGCATGATAGTTAAAAAATATCTAGAATCAACTAAAAAATTATGAATATTCTTATCGAATGCCTTGATAGTCAACAAAAAGGGTAGAACTTATAACTTGTTCTTGTAGATAACATTGGTGTTAGATGCTTTCAATTTATTTGTGGATGCTTTCACCTTATCCATAGGTGTCTTCCCCACAATATACCTGTACAAATACTTTTATTTGGTAATCTAAGGTAACTCATGAAGATTTATATTTACTTTGATCTTCTTCATGTCTTCAATAATGTTATATCCTCCCTTACTAGGTTCTTCCTTGATTTGAGACTGATATACCCCTATTGGAAGAGGTGAATTGTTGTCAACTTCAAGATTAGGTATAATTGTAGTAGTGTTTGAAGGATTTGATGTTGTGAGTGGTTGCTTATTCCTTATATTGTATCCACTTTTTTGGAATTACTAGAAAGTGTGAACTTCATCTCTCTTGTCCTTTAGCTCATTACCATCTTCACATAAAAGGGAAACTTGTTAGTTTTAAATAACATGGAAATACTAGAATGGCTAGGATATAGATGATATTCAGGTGGATTATGCATCTAGTCTTATCTAACCATCTCTCTTTGAAATATTTTGAATGTTGCATAAAATTTAATGTAGTCAATCTCCCCATGCTCAAAAGTATTATGAATTCTACACAAATTAGGAAGATCCATTTTTTCCATGTTGATCTATGGGTGCTTGTCGGGTTGATCTATATTGTTTGTACTCCTATTTAATGGTATATTATATCTATGGAATCTAGCATTTTGATTACTAGTTGGGTCATTAGCATTCCCATCCTCCTTTACATATTTTAGAATTTATTGCTTAGCTTTTGAACCATCTTCTGAATAGAATATAGTTCTACCTTTATAGAGTTATAATCTTGTAAAATATTAGTGGGAAGTGTAGTTGGTTATTGATTCTTCTAGTATCCATTACCTAATGAAATATTAATTAATAATTTTGTAGTTTGACTAAGTTATTTTCATTAATGGGGTAGTGTCTAGAGCTAGTTCTAATTGAACACCAAAATTTTCTACTTTACATGTGGTATCATGTTAAATGCTAGGAGGATGTTATTGATATTATGTATGCAAAGAATTTTTGGATTGAGTTATCTATCTAAGTTTATGGCTTATTCATATGCTAATGATAAAGTTATTAGTAGTAGCTTCTTTTCTTAGGAACACAGTAGTGAATAGGTCGAGGGTGTTTTTATACATCTCCAATGCTAATACACCATTTGTTTTATACCTTAGGGTTAACCAAGTGTAAATATGTTTAAATCATGTTTTAAATCCCCATATTGGCTCATTAGGCTCTCTCTTTATGCTGGTTAAGTGTTGGTATACCAAACTAAGCTTGATGACCTATCCAAATTGCACAAGAGAAGTAGCTTGACATCCATCTCAAGAAGTGATGGAGTTATCAATTGGATTTAAATATCAATCATAAGTAGTGTCCATTAATTTAAAAGGGAATAATATGCATGACACATATTTATTGAAAACATTAATTAAATTCAAATCAACTTTAAAATATTTGATATGTTCTTTTAGTGTCCTTGCTCCTGAAGGAGAAAAGGTTGGTAGATCTTCTTCGGATTCTTAGGTAAATCATGCATGTCTCTTGGGATGGTAATAGTATATCCAACAAACCAAGGTTTTTGAGCTATTATTTTAATAAGCGGTAAAGGGTTCCCTACTAGAGGAGGTAGATTATTATGAAATAGGGCTATTGGCATAGTTTTAGGTTTCCTATGATTTGATAAGGGTGAGACTAAAAACTAGCTTAGGAATTAGATCTATTCACTCTCTTAGATGACTCTAATATAACTCTATGCAGAGAATAAATACTATTATTATAGGTTAGGGCCCTCTTTATAGTGTAATTGAAATTATTGATATGGTATTTACGCATGCCATAGTGAATGAGGTGACCTCTAAGGCATGAGTTATAGGTATATGATTTGAACAACCCGTTGATGGAATAACTAGTAGGGCATGTAGGTTGTTGACAAGGTCTTTTAAAGGGAGGTTTGGTCTCTTAAAAATTATTCAATCTCTATGTGAATTAGATGGATGGTTGGTTGCTAATCTAAAGTGGGTAGATCTCAAAACAAACTCATAAACTTAGGGGAGGATAAGGTAGGAAAGAAGATTTAGTATTTTAAATAATCACCTCTCTAGTTGGTTTCTAAATGGACAAATGATTTCAAAACCTTTTCCTATTATAAGTAGCTATTTCACACTAATAGTCAGATAAAATTTTGAATTCTAAGAGGAAACTGATATAGGAAATTCATAATCCTTAGTAAAAGGTTTCCCCTTTTAGAGTAGCTATTTCACACCCTTATTTAGGAGATTGTGGCTCAGGATAATGAGGTATTTGAGGTATATTTTACACACACAAAAAACTATATCAAAATAAATAACTTCTACACACTTAAGAACATAAATTAATCAACTTAAGTTCTAATAATTAATGTAATTTACTACTCCTTTAATAGATATTGCACATCTAATACTAGCATATCAAACAAGAAAAGAAAGAATTTATTGTAGGTTTTTCACACTAAGAGTTATTAAATCATACAACCAAAATAAGATAAGCCTAATTACACTAAAATTGGAGAGAGAATACACAACACATTCATTGACAATCAAAAATTGATCTTGCTCTTGTATATTGAATTATTTTTATTCCTAAAACTAGTAGATTATAATTATTTAAATAGGCTTGGGAAAGGGTCTACCTCATCTTCCAAGTCCATGTAAAGTCATTACATGTGATAGTCAAAACATGATTTATAATTGTGGTCAAAACCATATAAAAGTCTACTTATAGTTATCAGTATAAGTTATCCTTTGCAAAATATGTATAACATGTGCATGTGTACAAAGAAGCAAAACTTTTAAAATTATAGCTTTTATTGCATGAAAACTACAAATATATACATTAAATTACAATACCTTCTTTTATAAGTTGTGAGAACAACATGTCAGATACTTTAAGTTAGTCATTTTCAATTAAACTTAGATATGTGTCAAGGAAAAGTATCCCTTTACAAATGTCAATACCTATAATAACCCTATTTAACTATGACTAACTTCCTATTATTTTGCATCTAAAAAACCTAGTACAACTCTAATGTCAAAAGATCCATGTGTCTAGTCTATGTGGCAATGTCATGTCATGATGCCTATTTGATACTTGAAATATGAAATATTCATCTCTAATATAATGAGATCATGTCACATGACAAATTTATATTGGCTCTAAGAACTTTGAAAATTATGTCCTAGTTTGCACCATCTTTCTCTATTGCATGAATCAATCATGCTCTATCATTATTTTTTTTACATGATTGGATGTCTATATGCCACTTGGTAGATCTTTAGGACCTTCTATGTACCTTATATTCATATCTCAAATGAATTTATGCCATGTGGTGGCCTCTCATTATTTCTAAGACCTTTGAAAAGTCTTTGCTAATATTGTACCATTGATCCCATTTGGATGGATCAACGTGATCTATAGATAACTATGTATAGGGATTTGCCTTTGTACCATTGATTCTCTATTTAAATGTTCCCACAATGGTGACACTTATCACCACCATGTTCACTTTTAAAAAATTATTTATTTCTTTGATATTGATCGTGGACCATTAGATCAATGGTGTGTGAGTTAACATGTACTTTAGATCTTGGTGCTTGACTTTATTGACTGTCACTTTACCCATAAGCTTGATATTTGTCACTTTCAGGTTTGCTCATGCAAAAATAAACATATAATGACTTAACATAGAAAAACTTAGAATAAGGTCTTTAATTGTATTAATACATACAATTAGGACCTAGTTTTAAAGTTTAAACTAAGTTAAAATATAATTAAATTCTTGTTCATGTGCCACTTAGCAGCTCTATGGGACTTTTGGTTTGTTGACATGTTGACCACAGACCATTGATCTTTCATCTAGGCTCTAGAGATATTGCCACTAGGCACTCTCAAATTATTCTATAGGTCTATTTATTTATGAACTATGCCCCACATTGCTAGATCTTCAGTGCATGAACAAACATGTATCATCGATCTTCCTTTAAAATTTATGGAATTTAAACCTTGATCTATGCCATTAGAACTTTGATGTATGAATAAATTCACACCATCGATCTTCCTTTAGATTTTTTTTTACTTTATACCTTTACCATGGGTTTTTTATCCATTTGAAGCCTCAATATCTCACCACCTTTTTCCATTTTATCTCTTTCTACAAGCATAAAATCTTAGTTAATACTTGTGAAATATATAAAGCCTTAGCCTAAAATTTCATTGTATTAACAAATATAATTTAAAACTTTGTATAAATTTTAGGATAAGATTAGAATATAATAAAATATCCCCCATGAACCATAAGACATAAAGGACTTAACATAAATTTTTAGATTAAGGTCTTAGTGGTATTTAATAAATACAACTAGGACCTAAGCTAACTAAAATTCAAATATAAAGTGCTTCTTGCGTAAAATTGATCCTACTCAAATTTAAATTTTATTTAAAAATAACCTAAGCTAAGGTAATTATAATGAGGGTTTTAAGATGGCCAAACATTTATTCAACTTATTTTTCAATAGAACATAGGCTAGTAAAATATCAAACTAACATTCAATCATGAAGATTAGACATTTTCCATTTTAGATAGACTCCATTAATCCTATAACTTGAAACATAGAGATCCAAGGTTGGAAACTAAGATCAAGGTCAAATGAATATATGTACTAATAGACCCATATAAACTAGATCAACATAATACATTCAATATTAGTTCCTGATCAAGTTGAATGTCTAATCTATAACATAAATTGTTATAATTTGAACAAGGGTCCTCATTTTAAGAAATGGGATTTTTTTGTTGGAATAAATGGTGACTCATAGGGGGAATATTCTTAAGTATTCAAGAACCTAGAACTTCAGTTAGTAATACTTATATCCATCATGAAGTATGCAAAAATAGAATACTTAAATAATAAACATGAAAGAGACTCCTAATTTGATTCACACAACATATTTGCCTTCCAAGTTTTAGATCTATGTGTCAAGCATGTAATTCATTTAACCCTTGTTGTGATGAGTTTTCAAAAGGCTTGATGAATCTATATGTTTCATTCCATTATCTCTTAAATCTCACTAAATCAAGTGAAGTTCAAGCATTACTCTACTACTAGTTACGTATCTACATTATTTTCTCTTAATCATGATGTGTTGTACATTTACCTTATTTCATCATGTAAGACTTTTAATTTTATTTAGATATTCTTTCACTCTTTTGAACCCATTGGTTCTTTTATTCTTTTTTTTCTTTTATTCTTGAATGAAAATAGAAGAGTTGGAACCCAAGTGATATAGTATAATTTTAAAATGAATCATTACTAGAACATCCCTTCTAGCCACACCTATACCTAGAATTACCATTTCCAATAGGTATTTAATGCAATAAGTGCATTTGATCCTAAAAATAAGAAAACTTTCTAAATTTGCATGATTTAATCTAAGAGAAACTTTCACATACCTCGTGAAATTATTCAATTGTGACAATATCTATAATGGTTCATGATTACATACCTTTATCCTAAAGACTCAAAACACATATATATGCCCAATCTATAAACTAGTCCCAAATTGCCAAATTTTTAATTTTATCTATTTATATAAGTCATAAGACTAGTTGGTTTGGATATTTAGCTTGATTATGGTTAGAGAAAACATAATTTAGATTTCCATAAAAAAACTAATCTATTTAAGTAGGAATATAAATGAAGAATATAGGAAATCTAATCTATGAAATTAAGCAACTAAACTAAGAAAGCAAGAAACTAATCCATGAAAGTAGGAAACTAATCTAATAAAGAAAGAAACTAATCTAATCCTACATCTACATTTGTATATCCCTCATCAATTAGTAATATTTATAGATGGCATAGCCCTGAATTGATTCAAGAACTATCTATTGACTAGATATGTAAGCTTGTTGCCTAGCAGGTCCATCAGATGAAATACATTATTGCCCATGATCTTCAAAAATTGGTATGGCCTAATAAATAGTGGTGAAAACTTATCATGTTGTCTTTTATTCTCATGGGATTTATTCCAAAGTAACACTAGATCCAAAATCATAAATGATTTGATCTTTACTCTCTTATCAAACAACCTCTTGGCCACATCTTGGTGTTTGTTGAATGTTTATAAGGCCTCAATCCTTGAATTTTTCATTTATATTATGTCCAATAATCTTCACTCTACTTCATCACATGTTTTCATGTATTCCTACATGAAATAATAAGTAGGTAACTTAGCATAATTGGGAACATGAGCTTGCATCCATACACCAATAGATAAGGTGAATCTTTAAGGGCTTGTTTGTATCTTATTAATTTTACTCAAAAAGCATACTTAAATAAATTATGCCAATCACTCGGCTTGTCCCCTGATGATTTCTTAATTATATATATATATATATATATATATATATATATATATATATATATATTAGATTCTTGTTTTTTGATTCTACATGTACATTTCTCTAGGGGTAATGGTTAAAAGCTGACTTGATAATATTCTAGTTGTCATGTGCCCACATAGTAAATTTTGTTGATATGAAAGTAGATCCATTATCATAAACTAAAGAAATGGGTGTGCCAAATATGGGTGTTATGTGTTCCTCTAAAAATTGAATCACATTTTGTGGTCTAAAATTATTTGTAGTTATAGATTCAATCCATCTAGTATAGTAGTCAGTAGCAGTAAGCACAAATTTATGGCCTGCTAAGGAATTTGGGTTGATGATGCCAATGAAGCCTAAAACCCATTGGGAAAACTACCTTCCTTCAACAACCAGTTGTAAAGGCATTACTACATGTACTTCCCTCTTAGGTAAATATTGTCATTCATGGCATGTCCTCATATGAGCATGAGCTTCCTTGAAAACTATTGGCCAATATTATCCCATTCCTAAAATCTTATGGGCTATGGTATTACTAGAAAGATGACCACTACTTATTTTTTGATACAAGTTTTATTAAATTTATTTAGCTTCATCTGTAGACACACACCTGAGGTAAATGCCTTCATAATTTCTTATGTAGATAATTCCCTTATTAATCATGTAAAGATAATATTTAAGCCTCAAATATCTCCTTCATTCTCTATTAATTTTTAGGGAACAAGTACCTATAAGCAAATATTGTATGACATTGGTATAATATTCTTCTTTGGATATATAAGCCTCACATTATCTTCAATGGTGATGCATGGATCAGGTTTAGTCATGAGCTAAATGATGCCTTGACCTCAAATGTTTTTTATAGGCTTGATTTCTATATCAAATTCTTATAATTTCACCATCCACTCACCTTGGCATTCTCAAAATTCATTATGTTTTAGGGTAAGCTTGACAACAAGATCAGGCATGATGGCAATGATTTTATTTCTCAAAATGTATTGTTGAAATTTTTTTATTACTTTGATGAGGGTAAATTTTTTTGGTCAATCATGGAGTACTTGAGTTCTACGTCCTTCAAGTTGGGTCTCATGAATGTAATTGAATGTTTAATTTCATCTTTATTATGTATTATAATAGAAGTTATTATACATTCTAAAGTGAATGATTACAGGTAGAAGTCTTTTATGAAATATATATTGATTAATACTAGAGCCTATGATAAAGCATCTTTAATGTCTTGGAAGGACTTTTAGGCTTCAACTATCTATTAAATTTTAAAATCTTATTTGAGCATGGCATTCAGGGGTCCATTAATCTCTACAAATCTTAAGATGAAATTATTTAAAAAATTAATCTTTCTAAAGAATGATTTGATCTCCTTATTATTTAGTGGTGTAATCCTTTAAATACCTAGAATTCTATCTAAATCGATGGTGATACCATCCTTGGTGATGATGTGTCCTAATAACTTGCCTTCAGTCACTCCAAATATTCTCTTCTTTGGGTTTAATGAAATACCAAACCTTTTGCATCTCTCAAATATGGATTGGAGGTGGCTTATATGATCATCTATATTGTTTGAAAACACTATAAGATCATCCATTTAAATGATTATGCATTTTCCTATCAGTCATTTGAATGCAAGATCCATGGCATGTTGAAAGATAAAACATATGTTTATTAGGATAAATGTCATCCTCTTATATTCATAAGTCCCCCACTTCATGGTAAACTTAGTCTTAATTCTATCCTAATATTACACTAGTACTTGATTATAGCCTAAAAATCCATCTAGGAAGAACATCATTTTAGAACTACTTACTATTTGTATCACCTCATCCAGAGAAGGTAGGGGATAATTATCCTTTTTATAAGCCTTTTTTAGGTTCCTAAAATCCAAACAGAGTCTTATCTCACCATTAATATTTTTTAATGGGACCAAATTGGCCACCCAGGTAGAATGTCTTACTAGAAAGATGATTTTTGTGCTTAATAGCTTCTCCACTTATCTCTGGATAAGAGGATCCAAAATAGTATTGAGTAGTCTCTACCTTTATCTAAATGTTTTGTGATCTAGATTCAAGGGAATCATATGAGTAATAACCTATGGGTCATATACTTTAAAATATTTATATATCTAAGTAATTACATTCCAATATTGAGTGATTATGTCCTTCATTTGTTGTCTTTCTTCTAGAGCGTAGCTAAGACCGATATTAACATATCATGGGCTCTGCTCATGTCATAGATTTTATATTTTAAAGTTTGATTCATTGACCTTAGGATGATTGAGCTATTTAAATTTGGGGTCTATATCAAATGACCTTTCCAAAGATACCAACCTAGCTGAGATGTAATTTTATTTATGTTAGAGAATACCTTCCCTATCTGATTCTATTAGATAGAGGTGATTAATATCCTTGTCATATATGATTTATGACTCAAATTCCTCTGAATTGGTTAGAAACTAAATAATTTTCTAGTCCTCATTAAAAAATTTGAAATTTTATATGTTATCAGGAATAGAGGGATAAGGTACCCATTCAATGGAGAACCTTTTTACCTTAGATTCTTAAAGGGGCTCTAGATCAGTAGTGGTAGTAGTTAGTGAGCCAACAACTTGAATTTACTCTCTAGGAAGGGATACTATGTTGAAAACTTTAAGCATTCAATTAGGTCATATTCTTTATGCTTTTACCTTCTTAAATAAGATAACTTTCATTGGTATTTATTTCTAACTTGGTTAACTACTAGCTCTGAGTTACAAAATACTAATATCTATTTTGAGTTTTTCCTAATGTGTAAATTGTTATCCCAAAATAAAAGCATCATTATCAAATATATTATTCCTACATAGATATTGTGATCTATATGCTTCCAAGAAATTTATACCTTAAGGATCAATTAGCTTGATTCTCATGCCCAATCTTTTCTTGGATCTAGTGCCATCAAAGTGTAAAGTCCATAGTTATTTGGAACGTTTGGGTTATAGCTTCTATACTTGATTTTAAGTAGTAAAATTATAAATACCAAGGCTAGGAGACTTATACTTTACCTCTTCATTCTTAACATTGTATTCTATGATGGGATACTTAATTATTGACTCTTTATCAATTTTGATTTGATTTATAACTCCTCTCCATGGCAGCCATATATGAGAAAAGTATATATAAAGATATCCATTGTGTGTTTTGGACCATTATCAACTTAAAAATAGTTCATATCCTTTAGGTATGTCCACCACTAGGATATCAAGGGTCATCTAAATGTATGGTTAAGAGGTTACTTGGATATGCAAATCCTTCAATTCACTAACTACATGCACTACTATCTTGTCCAATTTTGAAACTATCCTGTTTGAAGGGCTTGGCATCAAACCAAGATTTTGACATATGAAATTAGGCATGATAGTTGTAAAATCTCTATAATCAACTAAACTATTATGAATATTTTTACCGAATGCCTTGATAGTCAACAAAAAAGGAAGAACTTTTGACTTGCTCTTGTATATAACATTGGTGTTAAATGCTTTAAATTTATCTATGGATGCTTTCATTTTATCCATAGGTGTCTTCCCCATAATATACCTATACAACTCATTTTATTCATTAATTTGAGCTAACTCATGAAGATTTATATTTATGTTTATCTTATTCATGTCTTTAATAATGTTATATTCTCCCTTACTAGGTTCTTCCTTGGTATGAGACTGATATATCCCTCTTAGAGGAGGTAGATTGTTGTTAGTTTACATTAGGTAGAATTATAATATTATTTGAAGGATTTAAATTTGTGAGTGGTTGATTATTATTTATATTGTAGCCACCTTTTTGGAATTACTATAAAGTGTGAACTTCATCTATGTTTTTTGATTCTTCATATTCTAATGACAAATTATTAGTAGATTCTTTTCTTAGGAATACAATAGTGATTGGGTTGAGGGTGTTTTTGTACATCTCCAAAGCTAGTGCAACATCTAGTTTATACCTTAGGGTTAAACAAGTGTACATATTTTGAAACCATGTGTTGAAGGCCCATATCAACTCATTAGGCTCTCTCTTCATGTTGGTTAAGTGTTGGTATACCAAACTAGGCTTGGTGACCTATCCAAATTACATAAGAAAAGCCGCTTGACATCCATCCCCAAAAGTGATGGAGTTCTCTGTTGGATTTAAATACCAATCATAGGTAGTTCCCATTATGTAAAATGGAATAATCTACATGAAACATATTCATGGACAGCATTCATTAATCTCAAAGAATATTTAAAATATTTGATATGTTCTTCTATTGTCATTACTCCTGAAGGATAAAAGGTTGGTTGATACTTCTTAGGATTAATAGGTAAATCATGCATGTCTCTTGGTTTGGTAATAGTAGATCCATCTAACCAAGGTGGTTGAGGCTTTTTTTGACTAATCAGTAAAGGGTTCCTTATGGGTAAAGGTTTCCTTACTAGAGGAGGTGGATTGTTATGAACTAGGGCTATTGGCATAGTTCTATGTCTCCTATGATTTGATAAGGGTGAGTCTAAAAACTAGCTTGGGAATTAGATCTAGTCACTCTCCTAAGTGACTCTAGTATAAATATATGAAAAAAATAAATACTATTATCAAAGGTTAGGCCCTCTTTATAGTGTCATTAAAATTATTTATATAGTTTTATGCACACCATAGTTAATGAGGTTATCTCTAACTTTTTAGGATCTCATTAGAGGTACCCCACTCAAGGGCATCCAAATTAAGTATACATTTTGAACAACCCCTTGATTTTATAACTAGTAGGGCATGCAAGTTATTGAAAAGGTCTTTTAGATGGAAGTGTGGTCTCTTAGAAAGTAGTCAATCTCTATGTGAATTAGATGGATGGTTTTTTTCTAATCTAAAGTGGGTAGATCTCAAAACAAACTCAAAATATGAGGGGAGGGTAAGGTAGAAAATAAGATTTTGTGTTTTCAGGAATCACCTCTCTAATTGGGTTTCTAAATGGACAAGTGCTTTCAAAAGTTTTACCTATTGCAAGTGGCTATTGCACACTAATAGTTAGATAAGGTTTGGAAGTCTAAGGAGATACTGATATAGGAAACTCATAATCCTCAGTCAAAGGTTGCCCCTTTTAGAGTAGCTATTCCACACCCTTAGTTAGGAGATTGTGGCTCAAGCTAATGAGGCATCTAAGGTGGCTTTTACACACACAAAAGTATATCAAAAGAAATCATTTATACATAGTTAATAGCATGAATCAATCAACTTAATTTCTAATAATCAATGTAATTTACTACTCCTTTAATACCTATTTCAAATCTAATACTAGCATATCAATCAAGATAAGAAATAATGTATTGTAGTTGTTGCACACTAATAATTATTGAATCATAAAAACAAAAGAAGATAAGCCTAATTACACAAAAATTGGAGAGACAATACATAAACACATTTGTTGATAATCAAAAACTGATCCTGCTCCTATATATTGAATTTTTTTTACTCTTACAACTAGTGGATTACAATTGTTTAAATAGTCTTGGAGAGGGTCTACCTCATCCTCCAAGTCCATGTAAAGTTATTACATTTGATAGTTAGAACATGATTTATAACTATGGTCAAAACTATATAAAATTGAACTTATAGTTATCAGTTTAAGTTAGCCTTTGTAAAAGCTATGTAGGATGTGCATGTGTACAAATAAGGGAAACTTTTACAATTATAGCTTGACTACATGAAAACTAATAATGTATGAATTAAAAGACAATACCTCCTTTTATAAGTTATGAGAATACCCTGTCAGATACTCTAAGTTAGTTGTTTTAAATTGAACTTAGACACGTGTCAAGGAAAAGTATCCCTTTAGAAATGTTAATACCTCCAATAACCCTATTTAACTATGACTAACTTCCCATTATTGTGCATTTAAAAAACCTAGTACAACTCAAGTGATAAAAGATTCATGTGTTCAGTTTATGTGGCAATGCCATGTCATGATGCCAATTTGATACTTAAAATATGACCATTTGTCCTTTCAAGACACATGTCACTTCCCCATACAACCTTGAAACCAGATCAAAGTTTATCTTCATCTCTAATATCATGAAATCATGTCATGTGATATATTTATATTAGCTATGTGACCTTTGAAAATTATGTCTCATTTTGTACCATCGATCTTGATTTCATGAGTCAATCACACTCCATCAATCTTTCTTCTGCATCTTTGGGCATTTATGTGCCACTTAAAAACTCCTTGGGAACCTTTTTGTACCTTATAATCATAGCTCATTATTCCATGTGGTGGATTCTCACTAGTTCTAGGAGCTTTGAAAAGTCTCCATTGATCTTGCAACATTGATCCTATTTGGACAAATCAACATGGTCTGCAGATCTCTATGTACTAGGCTCTACCTTCACATCATTGGATATCTATTTAAATGTTCCCATGATGGTGACACTTATCACCACTAAATTTTATTTTAAAAAATACTTTCATAGTTTGATCTTGATCATGCACTATTAGATCTTTGGTGCATGAGTTAACGTGCCTCATAAATCTTAGTGCTTGACTTTATTGACTATTTTTTTACCCATGAGCTTGACATTTTTCACTTCTGGGTTCACTCCTATAAACATAAATATAAAATTACTTATCATAAAAAATTAGACTAAGGTATTTAATTATATTAATAAATATAATTAGGACTTAGGTTTAAAGTTTAAACTAAGCTAAAATATAATGAAATACTTGTGCATGTTCCACTTGGTAGCTTTGATAGGCTTTTGGTTTATTGAATATAGACCATTGATCTCACATTCAATCTCCTGAGATGTTTCCACTTGGAACTATTGGGTCACTTTAGGGGTTTATTGATTTATAAACTATGCCCTGCATTATTAGATCTTTGGTACATGAATAAATGTGCATCATCAATCTTCCCTTTAACTTTATGGACTTTAAACCTTGATTCATGTGATTCAATCTTTTATGTGAAAACAAACATGCATTTTCAATCTTCCTTTAAACCATTATCAACTTTAGACCTTTTTCATGAGTCATTAATCCATTTTGAACCCCCAAGATCTCACCACTTGTTGCCCTTTTATCTATTTATATAAGCATAAAACCTTAGTTAATACTTGGAAAATATATAAATCCTTAGCCTAAAGTTGTGTTGTATTAACAAATACAATTTAAAATTTAGTATAAATTTTAAGATAATCCTATAATATAAAAAAATGCCCCATATGAACCATAAGACATAAAGGACTTAACATAAAGTTTTAGATTAAGGTCTTAGTGGTATTTAATAAATACGACTAGGACCTAGGCTAAAACTTACACTAAGCTTAAAATATAAAGTGCTTCACACATAAAATTGATCCCATTCCAATTTAAATTTTATTCAAAAGAACCTGATCTAGGGTAATCAGAATGAGGGTTTTAAGATGACCAAACATTGATTCAACTTGTTTTTCACTAGACCATAGGCTAGTAAAAGATCGAATTAACATTAAATAATTAACATCAGACATTATCCATTTCATATGGACTCCATTAATATTGAAACCTATAACAAAAAGATACAAAGTTAGAAAATAAGATCAAGGTCATATTGTGATATGTGGTAACAAACCCATGTAAACTAGATCAACACAATATATTCAATATTAGTTCTTGATCAAGTTCAATGTCTAATTTATAACACATATTTTTAGAATTTAAACAAAGGTCCTCATTTTTATAAATGGGTTATGTTGGGTACAAAAAAATTGTATATATCCTATCACAAATTTATAATATATTTTATATGACCATAAAATAATTGGTATGTGTTCTTCCTAATCATATCTCTAAATGTTATAGATATTAGTCAACATCTTCTCTAGAACTTTGTTAGATGTTTGGCCTATCCACTTTTGTGAGGATGGTAATTTATGTTTTTATGATGTGAAATCTTAAATTATTTCATTAAAGTTTTGATAGTATTATGTATAAATTGTTTATCTCTATCACTTATCATATTCTAAGGACATACAAACATTTTTATGATTTTTTAATACAAAACAGTCAAATCCTTTATACTAAAGTTGATCCATCATAATAATAATATATTTGGCATTAGATCACTTAGATGCAAGATTTTTAGGCCCCACTAAGTTAATTACCTATTTCTTAAAAGGTTATGTATCCGTAAATGGATTGAATGGAATCTCATCCATCTAGTTATGTTTTCCCATCCTTTTACATACATTGAAGTATTTTTCAACCCTATGTGCATCCTAAAATATTTTTGACCAAAAATAACACCTCACAATATTTTTCTCCTAATAAATTCACTTGTGAAATGTAATTTTGTTACCCCCTAGTGTTATTATTCTAAAACCTATGGTATATCATGTCACAAGGCTAATTTTTCATAAAACATCTTCCTTTCTAAGCTTATATAAAAACCCATTGATACTAATCAACAATAAATCTCCTAGTGACTATTTATTTCATATCACATTCTATATAATGCATAGGAAATATACCATGCCCAAGAAAAGTTATAGTATCCTCCAAATTTTCTATGATCAAAATCACTCTAAATATATGTTTGTCTATAGATTCATTATATAGATCTTTAGGTGCCTCCCTTATTTAAATATGGCTATAGTGGAATAGTCCAACATTTTACTTGCTTTGTTTTACATTGATTTAAACTAGAATTATTGTAAAAACATTAACCACCTATACATTATTCCTCCAAAAATATATTTATTAATAAAACATTGTAATTATTGGTGATCAATGAAAAACCCAATCAAGGTATACAATAATTAATGTCATAACTTTTGAATCATAAAAACCATCACTAAATATTCTCAATCTATGGTAGTATATTTTTCTATTAGCCATTGATAACTTGTGACTTGGAAATTGAATTAGATGATTTATCCCTCCATATCCCAGTTGTATTAATATGGCTCTTGCTATTTTTTATGATGCATCAACATGAACATGGAATGACTTTTTATAGTCTACAAAAATAAAAATCAGGGCAATGACTAAATTTGGTTTCAACTTTGTAAAGGTTATCTAACATTTATGAGTCTATTCAAATTAACTTTCTTTGTGGAAAATTTTTTCTAAAGATTTTTAAATGGATACATAACTATGAATGATATTTTGATAATAAATATGGTGCCATAAGAATGATCACACCTTTGTTGGGCTAGTAGCAAGTTTGAGTCCCACTATTAATATAATTTTTGCTTTTTCCACTAGAATTCTATCACTATAGAAATTTCCAAGTAGTAATCAAAATGTTAAGAATAATAATTTATTAAAATTTAATTTGATTTTTAGATATTGACATATTTATAGTATAGATCACAAATTATATATATATTCCTTGAATAATTATAAAACTACCCATTCATCTAATTAGACTTCAATAAAATCATAAATGAAGTTTCTAAATGTCATAATTGGTCTATTGAAAATTATAGGTTCATTTTTTAGTCAAAAAAATATTACTTTATAATCAAAGGATCCCTATTCTATTACAAAAGTTACATTTGTTTGATATTTAGCTATGATAGTTATTTTATGGTATTTACTAAACCTAGCTGTAAATGAGTAGACTTCATGACTTATAATAAATTCAATCATCTCATCCATGAATGGAATTGGGAAAGGATCATTAAAACAAGTATCATTTAATCATAAATAATCTCCACAAACTCATATGTATCTTGTCATTTTAGGATGTACTACCATGGGAATAAACCTTTCCAAACTTCTCAATCAGATATATGATTCCATCTTCCTCCATATGATTTATTTATGATTTTAATTTCATTTTCATATTTTTATTCAACTTATATAGTTAGTTTTTTATTGAGCATATGGCTCTTCTAGTTTAATATGCATCTCACCCAAATAAGGGCCTACACCCTTGAAATATGATAGCTTAGTAGGAAAAACATATTCGTAATCTCGCATTGAACCACCTCTAAGATATTTTATTGTGTCTAAAAATCACCAATGGTTTTTAAATTTTGTACTATGTCCATACCAATATTTTAAACTATTTTTTGTATTGGTTCTTGGTAAATTTTTATCAACTCCACTTGAATGGAATACATTAGCTTTATTTGAAATTATTGCTTTAAGATACTAAGATTTTTAATTTTATAATATTTTATTTTTTTTGCTCTTCCTCTCAAGTATATCTGTGTCCCTTTTAGGTCAAAAAAATATTTCAAATCTAAATATTCTTCACTTTCACTATGATTAGAGTTTTTTTCAGTATTCCATATTATATTTCAAGATTTTGGTAGAAATTACTATTTATCCTTTTTAAAATTGTACTCATTTATAGCTATGTGAATACTTTTATTTAATTTAAATTGTGATTTGTATTTATATGGAGTAGGTATATCTTATTTTATCCCATGACATAAGAAAAAACATCTAAAGAGCCCTATGCATCATCTAATTTTCATCTTCAAATAGAAACATTTGAATGAATTATTTTTAAATATATTGTTAGTTTTTTATTTCCTGTCTACATTCCTAATGCATGTATAAAGCTTTGGAAAGAGTAGATAAGTTATGTTTAAAAACATGCTCCTAGTAACTTGGCTCAATTTTCTATGATGTCTATACTTTGACTTACTTACAAACATTATCTTTGGACATTATATCTCTTAAAAGAATGGATAATTATATAAAATAGAAGTGATAACATGAAATATAGATATATTATTTCATACACTTCTTCCTAACAAATTTTATTGGATCTATGAATATCCCACAAAATCAATGCAACCAATTTTAATGCATGATTTATCACATTGATTCACATTTCTATATCTATAACATGACTTTCCATCCATAAAGGATCTATGATAGATATTTTGTAGAAAAATATTTGTATAACTAATAAATATGTGGGCAAGTGTATTTTAGTTGAAAAAACAATTCATATGGGTATTACTTCATTATCTCCAGTACTGAATTTATCATATGAAAATAGAAATCATTGATAATGGAGGAAGTATTTCCCATGGTATATTACCTTCCTTAATAGGTTTAATATAATATATATTATTAGGAATTAATTTAAAGATGTGATCAATATTTCATATTTTATGATAATGCATAGAAGGTGACTTACACTCTTCAATTTTAGTTATAAACAAGTCCCAAGTATATATTCTGGTTGATCCAAAGATATATTATCTTATGCAACTCTGGTATCTCTTGTACAAACTATAAAAAGTAATAAAATTTTATACTTCATAAGGCTTCTAGTTTTATCTCTGTATTGACATGGAACTAGATATCATTCATTTATGTATATGGAAAATATGATTCCTTTATAATCATGTATAGATTACATAGATTTATTCAAAGCTATGATATAAATAATATCCTCTTGGTGTACCACCATTTGGTTTTCCACTATGTTGATGGTCATGTGACCATCATAGGCCCATTATTTTATAATTATAAAAAGATAATGTGTCCCACATTTCTTCATGTCAATGAATTTAAAGTAGTCATCTAGACTTAAATTAGCCACTCTTTTCTCTACATCTTCATGTATCTAAATAGGTTTGAATTAACCATAGTTTTCCAAAATCATATTAATAGGGTTGTATCTTATATCCAACCTTCCAATAGCTTCCCATGTTTATATGGGTATAGTATTTATAATGATACAAAAAATAAAAATGCTATTCGTAACATCATATCATATGATCTCAATGTCCATTGTAGCATCCACATCTTATGGCTTCTTGGTCATGACATAAAAAACCATGCACTTTGTTTTTTGTTGTCCTCTTTATGTGAATTCCAATAAATTATGAAATATATTTTTAATATTTTGGATAAATAGTTATCTTGTAGAGTAATTAATAATCTTATAAAGTCTGTAAGAGTTGTGACTACTCCAAATTATTAAAAAATTCAGACAATCTATCCATACATTTAAACATTTATTGTTGTAAGATCCCATTCAATGGAATTTTTATTTTGGATTTACTATAATATCTTGTTTGGTTCATTCATAAAAACCTTTTATCTCATAGGGTTCATATACTTTTACTCTCACATTTTTCTACTCAAATTTTTTTTAGGCATCCCTAAAAGTGGAATATATTATTACCTATGTTGATTCCTAGTAAAAACCTAGAAAAAATATCAGTTCTTAGGAAGAGAATGTATTATATTAACATTTCACATTGTATTATCCTTACTCTAATTATCAATAATATGGTAATAATTAGTATTTTTTACCCTTATTTAGGTTTGGGTTAGGGTTAAATGGGTGAAATATCCCAATCAAATGGATGAATAAAATTATTCTAAAGTAAGCCAATTAAATTAATTAAGATAACATAGTATGTTGAATCTATAAAATTACTAAATATTTAAATTAAAATTTCAATTGATATTTAAATAATTTCAACATAAATAAGAGATAATAATTAGATGGTTTTTATATGTGCATGTGGCTGTGAGATGTGCATTTATGTAAATAGGTAGAATGTTGCTTAGGATACCATCATTAGATTTTTAAATATTATTTTTGGAGGCCTAGACACTTTCATTGACCTATGGACACTTGAATCGATGATTTTATCTATGGCTCAAAGCTTTTGTCATGTAAAAAATAATTTTTATATTGATAAGTAACCACTTGGAATGATTAGGGTTTTATGTTGCCTTTATGTTAATATATCTAGATCATGTGCATAGGTTATGTACAATTATGTATCTCAAACCCTAGTTCTTCACCTTAGGCCATGTTATATTACCAAAAATGATTAGTGGGGTCACAAAACTGATTTGACCTCAAGGAACCCTTTATTAATAATCACTACCTACATATCCAATACTCCAAAGAAGGCCTTAGATATATGTACTTATCTTGTAAGTGTGGTATTATGTGTGTACAAGGGTACAATATGAGATATGCAAGGTTATGCAATGATATATATTTTAACATGAAAAATACTTAGCATGGAATATTATTTTACAAATTCATACATATAATATGACTACTTATATGAATGATATATAAATAGGTAGAAATATGGAAGTATCACTTAGTTTTTTAATGAATTAAATGATATTGAATATACGCTTTCTTGGTATTATCTAGATGAATGATGCCTATGATTTTATTTGTATTTATACCACACATTTTTTAAATATCTCACATATGGGTTAGATAATAAAAATAGTCTGACTAATATGTTTTGATGTCTTTTTGATTTGGATGACCTTTGAGTTAAGGACATTAGATAAATAAATTAGATACCAACATCAATTCTAGTGTCCCTATGTAAAATATAAGTGTCTGACAAGGTATAAAACTATTGAAAGTCTATAACTAATAGTGAATGATATAAATCATGTTTTAAGCTTTATATAGTGTACAAGTGATCTAGACCATTACAATGATAGGGTTAATACATAAGATAATAAGTTAGGCATAATGAGATGGTAAATATGATCCTTTTGACAACATGAATTTCAAGAACTGAAGGGTAAATCCTTATTGGTATATGCCAAGTTTAAAAGACTAATATGTTATATATAATCATATTTTAATATCTATAAGTATTATATTTTTATAATATCCTAAAATATTCATAAAATGTTTCTCCTTCTAGATTATAGGGATAATTTTGTGTGATATGATTCATTTATTGATATAAGTAACAAGTAATAGGTTTCCTTGGTTGTCTATTCCCTTTCCTTAAATTTTTATTACCACCTTGATAACCTTTATTTATTCGAGGTGATCTCTAACCTCTATGTTTACTATAATATCCTTTGTATTGTTTATAATTTAGATGAGGTTTCCAATTTAATAGTTGTTATGGTGAAATAGGGATCCATCCTCATTGGTGCTATAGAGAAGGAATCTTCCACCATATTTGATATTGAGGATACTAAGGATTTCATCCTATTGGAATCAATAGGACTAAGGATTCCATGTTATTTGGTGTTATAAATAATGAGGATTCCACTTTATGATACAACCTTGGTATCATGAGTTGGAACATTTGGCTTTAGTGTCATAGACTATTAAATAATAGTTACAAATAAATTTAGAGTTATTTCTTAGTTTATCTCTTATATATATCTACAATAAATTTTATCATGGTTATAGGATTTACAAAAATTATAGAATATGCTATTCAATTGTTATACTTATTATTATAATAATTAAAACTTCACATTTTAATGTCTTATAGTGTGACATACTTCATATAAATATATTTTTAAATCTCATAGTAATTAAAAATAAATTTAGAGTTATTTCTTAGTTTATTTCTTGTATATATCTAAAATAAATTTTATCATGGTTATAGGGTTTCCAAAAATTATAGAATATGCTATTAGATCATTATACTTATTGTTATAATAAATTAAAATTCACATTTTAATGCCTTATAGTGTGACATACTTCATATAAATCTATTTTTAAATCTGGGCATCCATTTTGATGGTTACCTTCATGTGCACACTCAATGCACCATATGTCAAATATTTGTTTTTCCACTCCTATACTTCATTCATCATGTATAATAGTGAATATAGCTTGGCATTGGGTTTGGTAATGCTAATAGGGTTTTCTCCATAGTCATTTATTTATTTTTATTTAATCAAAATAGATCTTTTCTTAGCTTTTGTGCTAAACTTAGATTTGGATATAGTAAACATAATCTTACTTTGTAGACCTTATATAAAAAAATGGCTTTTTCTATATACTAATACTTAAATTTCACCTTGTAAATCATATTAAAAAGTCATGGCCATAATCCCATGTGGATTCTCCTAGTTTTTTTCTAATTTAATTCAAATATTTAATATTTTGGCTAACATACTATGATCATAGGAATCCAATAAGAGAGGTTAGTATAGTGTTATTTAAATCAATGAAATCTCCAATAAAAAAACACTAACATATACATTCCTAGCCTAGATACTACGGAGAGCTTGGTAATAAATGATAAATGAAAGGATAGAAAAAAAAAATTTAATAACTTTTTTACCTTCCTTGTGAGATTAAAATGATTTTTTGAGTGGCTTGCTCGCCTTGTGCATCAAAAATTATTTGGAAATTGAGGTTGTATAGATCCTTCTCTCCTTAGCACCATGTTTTTTATGTTTTTATGATGGATTTGGCTTAATATTTTGGAATTATAACACTATTGCAAATGATTGTCTCTTTCCAAATTAACATTATAACTTTGGCTTATGAGAGATTATAAATGAAGATGTATGGAAATTTATTTATAACCTTAGGAATTAACTCTCACCCAAGGTGCATTAGGGTTGAGTTAATGCTTGGAATGGGTTCAATCTACAACTAGGTGAGTCAAATCTAACCTTAGTATAGTTCATAGTTGTCAATTAATTATGATTTAATAATTACTAGGCATGACTCTCAAAATTAGATATTTTAGGATAGTTTCAAAGAGATTGATAAGTCATAAAGGAAATGATGAAAGTCTGTGATATTTTAAAATTTTGAATTTCCTTTTTTATATATTCATTAATTTCAAATGGATAATTCAATTATTCATTCAATAATTTTAACTTGTTAATTGATATATATTAAGAATTTTACATTTCCAAGATTTGATTTAAGTTTGTAAGTACCCCACTTAATAGGTACACAAGCCAAATTGATAGTTGTGATGTCACAAGGTGATTAGGGATGAATATATGATAGGTTTTTATTTCATATGGTATAATACCCCAATTAGGGATGCCTCAATATGATTATGAGCTTTGATGAATGATGTGCAATAAAATATAGGACATTTAGTGATTCTTAGGCTTAATTTGTAATGTTTGGTAGGAATCAATCTGAAGTCCTATTGGTGGCTAGTTGTGGCTAGTTTTAGGTGTCTGTAGTTTGTCCCTATTTGGGAAGGCATTAAAATCTATATGCATAGTAACATATTCCCAAAGAATGAAAAGGTCATGTATGCCTATGATTTTAATGGAAATTAATGAGTTTTAGCTTCCCCCTCGAGTGAATAATTGGAAAAAAAGTCTATGATCAGTCCATCAAAATAAGAAAATGATGGAACAAAAAAGATAAAAATGGGTGGAAGAGATTGATTTGCACATAGGCAATTATAATTAGTGGCATATGGAGTTGCCCTAGTTGGGTAGAAAAACATGATGATTTGCCCATAGGTGGTTATAGTCATTGGCATATGTGACATAAAAAAGGTAATGATTTATCCAAAGGAGGTTATAATAATTATACCCAAGAAGGACTAGGGTAACAAGAGAATGATTTGACCAAAGGTGGTTATAATCATTAAAAGGGAAAATAATGATTTACCCACAGGTAGTTATAATCATTGGTAAGATAAAAACATGCCCCAATTGGGAGGATAAAGATAATGGTTTGCCCAAAGTTGGTTATAAAAATTATCACAATGAAAACATGCCCTAGTTGGGTAGAAGAAAGATAATGATTTCCAAAAGGTGGTTATAATCATTAACCTTCAAATAAATTGAAACATAATGATTTTCCATAGGTATTTATAATCATTGGGTATGTGGGTGGGATGATACATAATGATTTTCCCAAAAGTGGTTAGAATAATTGGTAGCACAAGTGGTTTGAGATACAATGATTTTCCTAGAGATGATTATAATCATTGACCAAATGATGGTAATATACGGTAATGGTAGTATAAAGGAGAAGAATGAATTTTGCCAACCTACTAGTATGGAGATGCACATCCTAACTAGCAAGGAGTAAAATTATTTTGTAACTTAATTACTCTATATGTGGAATGAATTTGTTAAATTGGGAATTTTTTTAGGTGTCAATATTGTGATAAAATCATCTAATTAGTTCTTAGTTTAATACAACTAGGAAAAAGCATGGGATATTCCATTTGTGCTCAACTTTTGAACACTTGGCTACACCAACATCAATCCACATAAGGCAAAAACCTTATCTACTTACCTAAAGTGTAGTTGTGAAGAAACCAAGGAATTAATTGGGCTAGTTGTGCCATAATATGAGGTTTAAATTAGGGGACATAAGTAATTTGACAAAACTTAAGGTAATCCATAGTTTTAAGAATTTTGTGGACTAAGCCTAGTGTCATATAGGCACTTAAGAGGTCATAAGGTTGCTTGTACTCATTTTAAATAGATGTGAAAAATACAAGTATTGGGTTACTAGCATATAACTATACTCATTCATCATACTAAATAATAGTTATGTCATGAAATTTTCTAGCAACTCCATTACCACAATGAACCAGTAACATACCTGATCATTAATCAACATAATTTAGTAAATTGTGTAATATCAAAAATCTTTGCATTGTATTAATAATGTAATAAGACATGGAAACTAGATTCAGAACACATTTTAATTAAATAGTATTCATCATTAATCAAATTCCATAATATAGTGTATATTCATGTCATAATACTTAACAACATAGAGGCTCACATATGAGCTTGGACACTTACAAGTGGAGCCAAGTGGCATCCATACTATTCTTAAGACTTAATGGCCACTAAAGTAATGTATATAGAGCTTTAAAATCATTTTAATAGAGCTTTATTATAGTTCTTCATCTCCCTACCTCTTTTAGCTCAAGTTCCCTCAATAATATTTTAGGAACATCTTCACCAAGGTGGAATTTACACATTGAGTATTGAGTTATAGATTGGTCATCATAACCACTAGCTCCATGACATTATGAACTTTGTACTAAAACTACCACATCTCCTCAAATATTCAAAGATACCATGAAAATCTATAATGTTTTTAGCCACTTACTAGCTAGTGCAAGATTTGCACTATAACCTTTAGTTGGCTACAAAAATCCCAAAGACTAACCACTCAAAAAAATTATCCTATCGTGTCTAGTGGATGTCAAGTTGGCATGATTCCTCCACTAAGGGGTTAGGGGCCTAAAATCACTCTATAAAAAAAATTTAGTCCACCCTTAGACTAATCCATCAAACTCTTATGAGAATATAACTTGAGTGCATTCTCTTTGAGTTCAATGCTAAAGTCTGCAAATCCCTTAATGGCTAGCTTGATTTTTTCAATGGTGTTATATATCATGAAGGATGTAGTAGTTAGCATAAGCACATCCATTTTCTCCAATTCCTTATAGATGGCCTCAATATTGGATTTTTACTTTTCCACACTTTCATATAAGATCTTTCCTTGCTCATAAGCTTTAGTTTTTAGAGTACAAAAGAGTGATTCCAAGATCTAATCTTAGTCCTTGATCTAGTTACTACACATGTTCATGTTGCCCATGATTTGTGTCCACTCTACCCTACTTATCAATTACACTTGAGCCATTAGCTTATCCTTCTCTTCCTTCACCTACTTTAGGCATTCATATATTACTAAGGTTTGGTTGGAAAATCATAATAAAATGGAATATATTTCCTCTGCAATCTCATTCAATTTTATGAAGGGGTCTTATATATATTAGAGTTTGTTAGATAGATATTTATTTAATGTGACATTGGGGTCTTTTTCTTCTTCCTATATTAGCTCAGGTTGTACCCTTGGGAGAATTTCTCCACCAATACACAAATCTTGTTGACGTCTAAAAGGTTTGAAGTGTTGACACTAACCATAATATATGGTTCAACTACCTCCACATGCTCATAAAGTTGTTACAACTTGAACCTATTGGTTATACCTCATCCTTGGCTTCTTTGAGTTTTTTCCATTTCATCACGTTACCATCATTGATGATTTTCCAACATGCAAATTTTATGGCCATTCTTATCAGTGCATTCCCATATTGGACTAGCTTCATGGCATGAGGGTTAATAAGGAGGGAGTCTTACCCCTCTTTAGGATATTCTAGGCTCTAATTAGCTACTTTAGGTGCCTCAAATTAGGGCTCATCCATATAGTGGTCTAGTGCAAATGAGATTTGTTTATGCATCCTAGTTATGGTAGCTTGGGGGGCATAGTTTCATACATGTAGAGAGATTCATCCACCTAATTCTTTTATGTTGTCTCCCTTATATTTAGTTCCTTATAATACTTATTGATGATGGAATTTTATATATATATATATATACTTCCTCATTTTCACTAGTTTTATCACTCTCTTCAATGCTCTCCTCTAAGGACTCACTTGTTTGATTTTTGGGGGTTGCTTCCTTAGACTTCTCCTCATTTATTTACTCATCTTAGGATTTTTCCCTATTACCTCCATGGTAATTCCTTTAAGATCAACATCACCTTATATATTTTGGGGCTCCTCCATCATCTCTATTTGTATTTCTAAGGTTTCATTATCACCTTCTTTATATTTACACACACCTTCACTACTTGGGCATGACTTTTGTGAAGTTTCTTCTACTTTCCTAATGGGGTCACTTGGTGCTTGTCTGACCACTTCAACTATTGGTCCTGTGCTTATGGGAAATTTTGGGGCCTTTTTCTCTAACTTGGCCTTTTTCTTTTTTTGATCAAGATTATGCTTATCTTCAAGAGCAAAAGCCTTTTTGATATCCTTATCAGTCAATCCCATATTCTTCCAAACTACTCTTTTCTCCTCAACTATTTAAGAAGCTAGAGGGGAGGACTCCTTGTTGGATGTCAATGTTGGTTTTCTTGAAGGGATCATTAATGAGGTGGAATTGGATGTGTGTCTTTCCCTTTCATTTATGACCCAAAGCATGGGGTTCATGTCACTTTATAAGGCTTGTTGTTCATTCTCAACATTGAGATCATCTTCTCCTTCTCTTATGTATAGGATATAGGTCACTGATCTATCTTCCTCAAATTTTTCCTCTATTATGAGCATGAGGTTCACCCCTCTCTCCACATATACAAGATTTATAATAGGGAATGTTGTAGGTCCCTTGGTATTTTTCTTTAGCTTCTTGATGGAAGAAGCACTCTCTTGTGTTAAGGTCACATGATTATTTGGAGTGCATGGGGGGTGTTGTAATTCATTCTTTAGAGGAAATTTGTAACTAATTGCACTTGGTGATATCTTCTATCTTCTCACCCCATTTCCTTTAGAGTGTCTTCTCCTACACCTTTGGTGTAGATGTACCTTCATCAATAACTATGAAGGGGTGATCATCATACTTTTTAGAATCACCACCTTTCTTATGTGGATTCATCTCATAATATAGGTTAAATAACCTCTACTTTATTATTACCCTCTAAAGGGGATTGATGTCCATCATATCATTGTCATCCTTCTCATATTTGGTGGCTTTAGATCTTATATATACAAACTAGTACCTCATCATGATTTCTTTTAATCCATGGTCTTGATTAGGATCTTAAGATATTATGCATTTGGAATATCCTTAGCACCATCATGAAATACTTGGATAAGAATGTGTAAGACAACTAGAGCCAACCTAATAAGTTCCCATCTATGAGTTTTAAGTGTACCACACAAAAGTGATACATCATGATAAAGGTTGTTAGTCCCACCAGTTATTGGGGAAGTTCCTAAAGAATGTGTTACTCCTTCCCAAAGGCTTATATGTACCTCTAAAACCACCCTTGCACTTGAGTCTTATACTTTTGTGAGAAGCTAGGTGAGCAAGTGAAGTTTTGGTACTTCATATTATAGGACTCATGGTTGGGTGGGATTACCCATAGGTGGTCATCATTGGGATCTGACACACCTATCTCTTCCATTAATTTAAGAATAAACATGTACCCCCATAATAAGGTATCATTCACTCAATGACACTATTGTGAATTCTTAACTATCTCCTTTGCAATAAACTTGAAGATGTTGAATCTAACTCCTTGTGTCATATAGTGGGAAATTCATAGGAAGGTGTTACTAATTTTGGACCATCAACTACCAAGGCATAGTTTGGTGATAAAAAAGTTCATTATTTCCCTTGTGTTAAGGTTTTATATGTCCATTTTGGGGAATATAAACCTTAGAGTGTAGAAACCTAAGAGATATTTTTAATCCTTTCTACCTCCACTTCATCCTCCATCATCTATCTGATGTCTACCCTTATACCAATTATCCCTATGATTATACTAATGAGACTTGTCAAAATCTTGATGTGCCATATAGAAAAGTAGAATCGATCACCATGTAGTCATGAGAGGAAGAAATGCACCAATTCTTCTAGTTTTCCAAAGTTTGGCAGATCGAATAGTTGTATGGCACCCATATTTTATAATTTATCTCTGATGGAGACATCAAAGAGAGTGTTTCCTACCTTGGTTTTCTTCCTAGTGTCTACCATTCAATCCTTATTCAATTATTGTAGGTTACCTCTATTTCTATGGTTGTAGACCTTAAGTTTGCACATATGTTCAAAAGATACCCATTTCTCCCCCACCATGACCTCTGAGGGGTATTTTATTTCTCTATAGGCAAGATTTGTTCTCACTTTGGGATCTATTTCTATGATGTTCACTAATTCCACCATATGTACCTCCAATTGTGTGGTAGTGTTGATGCTTCCAATTACTCCATAGAGTGTTCCTTAGTGTTGATGAACACTTCTCATTTTAGGATTACAAGAATCCAAGGCATGAGTTGTAGTTTGTGACAAGTATTGTGTCAATGGTGAAATAGTCTATAAATTATGAGAGCTACCCACAAAATTTGTTTGATGTGGTGGTTGAGAGCCACTAGGGTCTAATCTTTATAGTCTTATAGTCTTCCTAGTCAAGATTTCTAACTCTAAACTAATCTAAGTGAATACTTATAGTGATCTTTAAACTAAAGTAAGCATTTATAAAAAAGAAGCAAAAGTAAGGTAAGGAAAAGAAGAAATTTTATTGCAATTATTAGTCTCAAACATAATGACAAAGTTTTATTCAATTAGAGCATACATTTAACCAATCAGTGATGCAACATACTATAATCCCAAGCTTCACAAAATTAGGCAAGATTCACAGGTAAATATAAATATCATGAGTAAAATTCAAGATTACTTTAATATTTTTCTCTATTAATCTAAATTTCATAAGAACATTCAAATGTAGAGAAAATAAAATGAAGTAAACTTAGAATCCTTCAACTAGTCTAGCACATCACAAACTAGAAACCTCATGAACATGAAATATAGCTCATCTATCTAAGAACCATTCAAATCTAAGACATCCACCTATAATTTAGAGAAATTAGAAACAATATAACACAACACCAAAAAATAATTGTAGAAATCCAATTGTATTAATTGCTCTAGTTTAAAATTTCTCAAAATCCCTCTCTTTGTAAATGGTAACACACACCTATTTATAGAAGACATAGGTAGTGTACTGGTCATCTTTCTTTTAAACTTTTACAATAGGTAAGGATTACTATCATTTTACAAAGAAATCTATGGTACATATGGCCATAAGGCACCTGTTAGATCAAAATACTAATATATGCTAACAAACTAGCATATATAGTTTACATTAGAATAATCTTGACTTTGCTCTTGGGCTGGTGGGCTCCCTTGATCACTGAGGTTGAAGGAAGTCTTTCACCCTAGTGTATTTTCTTTGATTAACTCAAAATCCACTATGAGTTTCATTAGATTCTCTTCTTCCTATTCAACAATTGTATCATATTCTTTGTCACTTTTGATGGTGACCTCTTGGATGCACCTTGCCTCTACAATATGCTCCCCTAAGGTGAGATGACATTAAGGATTTTTGAATTGTCTTTTGATTGGCTCTAGATATCATTCTTGATTCCTTGGATGAAGGCTTATTCTCCTTGCTATAATTCCATGTCATGCATTAGGCTAGTGGTAGTAGGTTGAGAAGGTCTCACCAATAAGGTTCTTAGTAACTTCTAAATTTTGTTCACCTAGTCCTTATCTTCCTCTATGAAATCATTGGCGTTATTATACCATGAACTTAATTCCTTTATTTGATCAATTAGGATGCCTTGAATGGCATTTAATTTTTTTTTTTTTGATAATCTTAAAGTGAAAAGGTTGTTTAGTAATGTATACTTTGATTAACTCTATCACTTGGTCTTTGGTTTCTTTTCATTGTTGTATCAATGTTTATGCCTTTTTGGCTTGAATTTTCAAGGTATTAACCTTGATTTTGATGGATTTTAATCATTAAAAGGCATATAAGATGTACTTATTTAACATCTTCAGTAGGTCCTCTAGAATTGATAGTGAGACTTGGGCCTCCAAGTCTTTCTTCTCTTTCTCTAAGTTCAATATTCTTTGATTCATTCCCTAAATTCCCACCATGGCCATTGCTAACTCAGCTTCCACCATACATGAAATATATTCTTGATGAATTGGGTACTCCCATATTACTTATCCTTGGACTAGAGTGAGTCTTGTAAAAGGTTCCACTCTTTGAAGAGTGAACTCTTTAGGTTCAATGCTTGCCTTTTTTGTAGTGACTTTCTCCAATCTAGTAGTATCAGGGTTAAATTATACATTGGGCTCTACTTCTAAAATATTTGAATCTTGTGGTGTTTCAAGACCAACCCCTCTTTATTTCCCTAATTCTTATATTTTCTTGTTGTTCTCCTTAGCAACCTCAATCATTCTCCTCTTTTTTTGATCCTTTAGGAACTCTAAGATCCAGGGCTAGAATTCAACACTGGCAGTGCTAGTCAAATCCCATGAATACATCTAAGAGGGTATCTTTTAAAACTTCTTATAGATGAACTAGTCAGGGATGATAGGTCTATGTATGGGAAATTCATTACTAAACATGTTCACCTCACTTATTGGGTGAATCCACTTGTGTTTTTGAGAGGCTCTAGGCACCAAAGCCATATCTTATCTCCCTCTTTATTTTGGTCATAGGGAACAAATCTAAGGAAAATAATTTTTCTTTGTATATCTCTTCATCTACTTGGGGACTTCATATTAATGCCACCTCAATTATGGCTTCTCCTTCTTCATCCACTTCCTTGTCTGACCCATATGCATTTACAAGTTATTTAAAGACTTCTTATATTTCATAAGGTTCCAAGGCAATAATGTTAATATATTCCATAGGGGAAGGGTCTCTCTCTTAGCCTACATTCCATATTTTGTTCACTAGGTCCTTCAATTTTGGCCACTTGCTACTAAGGTGGTTATTGTTGTTGAGGTGGACTTTGAGGCACTTGTGGTACACCTGAAGGTGCATTTGAAGTAGAAGGTAGGAAATGATATTGAAATGGATTCATTTTCCATATTTCTCTTGATGGTTTTTCTTCTCTCTATAATCTATATTCAAGCTTAAATATATGCTGCTTGAACCTAGACAACACTTCCTCAAACTTGGATACCTTTCTATATAAGTGGTCATATGGAACCAATTGATGTTTATAAGGTACCTACGATAGTTTTATAGATTGTATATGGAATATCACATTGACCTTTGTATCCCATGTCTTGAGGTCATCTAGTTAGAAGTAAAATGTCTCTCTATTCCTTGCTAAGATCTCTTGTTGCTTCCATCCATGAATCATTGTCTTTCCAATCAGATATGGGAAGAGATGTAGGATGCCTTTCTTCTTCTCTCTGATACATGTTCTATACCATGAAGGAGTTGATGATCTTTCTCCTACTCAATGAGCTTGATTGGGACATGCATTGGTATCCTATAGGGATAAGTCTAGAGACCTTCAATTCTAATGACTATACAATTAGTATAGATCCATATGTCACCAATAGGTTCTACACACTACTTGATAAGGGGTGAACCCTAGGCATTGGACTTCAAGTAATTATCCCAATTAGAATGGGATATATGTAATCACAAATGAATAACATGTGGTCTCTATACTTGAATATGTGCAATTTGGAGTAATTGTGAGAAATGGTAATCTTTCTTTGAGGGGACCAATTCTTGATGGAAAGGAAGTAGGTTTCATCCATGAAGGCATATAACAATTAAAACATCATTGTGAAGAGTTGATTGGTTCTAATTTTAATTCCATTGAACTATCTCCCTAGATGGATACTTATCATTTCTTTAATAGGTGGAGTTAGCTTCTCTTCTATCATAAAATAGACATAAGAGACCCACCTGGGGTCAATAGAGGATGTGATTACTACTCTAGAATCCCTATTAAACAAATATACGATGATTCTAATCCCTTCCCTAAATTATACAATTGGGATTTTACCATCATGGTTTCTCGTTACATGAGTTCCTCTATCCAGCCATGGTCTTAAGATATTATCTAAGTAATTCTTAGTGGTCCATTCCTTGATTCTACATAGGTCTATGTGAGTCTTGGGAAGCTTATAGTAGCCTTAAAAATCTACTAGATCTATATAATGAACCCTCTTTGATGTACCCTCCTTTATTATCCAGTCTCCATCTAATCTACAATCAATGAACATATGAGCTAGGATATTGATATAATGGAGTACCTCTAGTTTGATAGCTACAAGGTGAATTCCATATGTCTAGATTTCCAAGAGATATTCATGTCTCCTCTGAATTGTAGCAATTCATTACTCATTTTGTGCTAAGGGTTGTAAGAGGTCAATTAGAAAGAAGATTTTAGACTAATATTTCATACCATTATTTAAGGTTCCCACATCTAATTTTGTGTCCTTGTACCATCTCCCTTCAATATCTATAGACAAATAAACCTTGATTCATCTCTTTGTTGTTGTCTAGCAGTGACCATGTTCTTCCAACTCATTAATTTCCCTTAGATTTTGTGATCATGTTGAGTTATTTTTAGCTCTTTTCAAGGTGTTTTTATCTATTTTGAATACAATTAGGATTCAACTGGGAAATAATTATGGATTTATGTTGGAAAACTAGGGTTTTTCATAGATTTAATGGTAGAGGTGTTGAATCCATAAATTCACTCAGGTTACTCCTATGAAATTCCTTTTGGAAGCTAGTCATTATTCTTTGAAATTTTCCTTCATTTTGCACTATTAGATTAGATTTGTGAATGAGCACGGTCTATTGATCTCAATATATGAAGTATTTTATAATTGGTCATATTCATTATGCTTTATCCTTGTTAAAAAGTCTTTGGTCATTTCATACCATTGGATAAAATCCTATGATGAGGTGCAAACCATCAGATTTGCAAAGATACACATGAGTTAACGAGCTTCAAGATTAATAAAAACTTAGGTTAAAAGTATTCTATTAAGTTTTCATGTTAAAAAAGCAAAAGTGCCTTTTAAAGGGTAAATAAATACATCCTTTCAATAGGCTAAAATTTTATACTATCTTAAATTTGACATCCTCATGAATGTCAAAAAATTTCTCATGAACATCAAATGATGGGAATAATGATGTTAAATTTAATCTCATCTAATGTACTTAGAGGGCTTAAGCTTAAGCCTTGTGGTCATGTTTTGTTTAAAAACACATTTTTATTTAATATGAAAGCATGATCCTTGGGTCATTTGTCCAAGTCTTCAAGCTACATGATCCCTTATGTCCTTTTTGATTGGCTACTTAAACTTTGATTTGTTTGAAAGCCTTCAAAAAAATTTCACCATCGGATCAAATACTACAATGAACCATGGACTGTTAGATTTGTGAAGATGCACATGACTTAATGAGCTCAAAGCTTTGATATGACTTAGTTTAAAAGTATTTTTCCTTAGTTTTCATGTTAAAATATGTGAAGGCATCTTTTTTAGGGTCAAGAGATACATCCCTTTGCTAGGTTTGAAAGTTTAGACTATGTTAAATTTAAAAGCCTCATGAATGTCAAAGATGTTCTTATAGATGTTGAATGATGGGTGCAAGGATATCAAATTTAATATCATCTAATCTATTGCATTAAAAATTATTCAAAGATTTTGCACTATTATATTGGATTTATGAAAAAGCACAAGTCATTGATTGTGATCTATGTACTCATCAATGATTGGTACCTACAAAGAGCAAATATTAGGGTTAGGCATAAAACAAAGAACCTAGAAAGACTTCACATAGTTTACTTTAAACATTTTCCAAAGGGTCAATTTCTCAAGAAAGTGTCTTAACCAATTCTTTTACAGGGTAGGTTTGAAAAAAATTGAAGGGTTGATTTATTTTAGACAAAATGTCCTTAATAAATAGTGCTTGAAACAATTTCTCTGAAGGGCACTTTTTGCCAAAGTAGACTGAGACAACTTTTCCAAAGGGACACTTCAAGAAACTCTAAAGGGTTAATTCAATAAAAGTCCTCAAAGTTAGAATTTCAAAGGGTATTTTGGGGTTTAGGTGGGCCCATTTACTTGTATTTTATTTTCACCATCTGATTAGATTTATGAGATCATGAGAGCCATTAGATCTACAAATATTAACAAAGTTTAGACAAGTAATAAGTCATCAGGCTTTGAGAGGAAAGTAACTAATAAAAAAGACATCTAAGTAGGAGGGTTTAAGAAACCCAAATAAGTAATGGGTTGACCAAATAAAACCTAAGTAAAGAACCAATGAAAAATTGATTAAATATAGATACTTATAAACTTTTCATAAGTTGAGTTATTTGGGAAACCTAAACAAGTCTTCCCTCTAACTTTTGAATTCAAAAGTTAGGGTTTTATTTATAAAATACCTAGCCTTCTTTATGTAACCTAAAATTCAATATTTGAAGACAAACCATTATCAAAGTTAGTCCAAAAACATAATCATTATCATTAAGCATGTTTAAACCATATCCATTTCAAGTGGATGATCTTCATATTCTAAAAAAGATAACCTCTTCAAGAAAGGTTTCAAGGTTTAGATGTTTTTTAAACATTCATAAGGGTCCCCCATTTACAAAATCAAAAAATATGGGGGTATGTTGATCTAAAAAATGGTGACTCATATGGGAAACATAAAAATATGTTATAACCTAAGGCTTTGGTTTAGACCAATACATAAGTCTTTCATCAATTGGGTCCACAATATTGTCTAAATAAAACCTTGATTGGGATAAACCTCACATGTGTAAAATTAAAACTCAAAATGTTGAAACATAGACATTTAGTGTGTGATTTTATTCCACTTACTATTTGTCATGGAACTTTAGAAGATAACATCTAGGTCATACCTTTGGTCATAACACTTGACTTGGAGCATTTTGGATATTCATTGAGAATAGTTTCTCTTAGTTTAGGGAAGGCTTGGGTATTTCTCTACTACTATCTAGGCATCCATATCCCAAATATAGATACCTTTTCTCCCACTCAAGGCCTTTCTCTGCTACTAACCAAGTTTCCATAACCCTAGTGGAGGTTACCAAAATCACCTTTGCTTCTTGTCCATAGATTTTGCAATAAGTTTCTTCTTTTCTATATTTTCTAGGTCTTTTTACAAAGGTTGGGGACCAATATAGCTTGGTTTTAAGATTTTTTCAAGTGTTTGATTCTTTGGTTAATCACTTTTAGTTGTAACATCTATCCTATAAAAGGATTTGTTTTAAGTTCTAGCATGAAATGTACCTCAACAACCTAATTTTTCTTCTAACACATGATTTTTATTTCAACCAAACCTTGATTTAAGATTATGATTAAGAATTGTCATGATAATCAACTTCTATATCAATATACACCATTGTCTTTGAGTTTCATCATGGTAATTTATGATAACCTATGTTAATCATTGTAAGATTCATATCCCTACTTCAAATCACTATAATTTTAAGCAATCTCATGAAAACTTGAGAATTTACTATCCATAGAACTTACTGGAAACAAAAGAGCACAACCAAGTAAAATCAAACAAAACACAAGGAAAACACACAATAGAAAGAAAAAATCAAAAAGAAAACAAATATGTACAAGCAAAGCAAGAAGGGAAAGCAAGAAAAGAAACTAGTTATCCTACCTACTCTAATCTAACTATCTTAGAGTTTTCACTCTATGAAGACTCTTGGTGGAGTAGAAATAAAGTAATGCTTGAGAAACTACCCATTGGTGGGAAAGGTGAACTCTACTCCTTAGAGGTTTTTAAATTTAAATGTGTTATTTCCTAAGGCCTCTAAAACTTTATATGGCCCAATCCACAAAGTTATGAATTTTCCATACTTCCCTTTTGGCTCTGAAGCTTTGTCCTAGAGGAAGACTAAGTCTCCTTGCCTAAAAACTTTGATTTTGGATCCTTTATCAAACCACCTTTTCACTATTGTTTGATGCCTAATAAATTCAACAAATGCTTTGTCTCTAACATCTTCCATCTGAATAATATCTAACAACCTTGAGCTATTAATTTCTTTATTTTCCTCCATGTACTCTTACATGAAGTTAAATGTGGGAAACTTGAGGGTGATAGGGAAGATAGGTTCTTGGCCATACACCAACAATAATTGTGAAGCCTTGAGATCCTACTTTATTATGATTCTATCTACCCATAATGCAAACTTGAAGAGCTTATGCCATGTTTTAGGTTTGTCTTTTATAGACTTCTTGATAGCCTTCATCAAATTCTTATTTATAGATTCAAATACTCCATTCCCTTAGGGATAATGATTAGATGAAAAATTTATAGTGATGCCATTGTCATATGCCTATTCATTCATCTCAATAGAAGTTAAAGAAGATCCATTATCACAAACTAAAGAGACTAGGGTTAGAAATCTTGTACAAATGTTTTCTTTCATGAAGCTAATTACCTCTTATATCCTATAATGTTTGGTGGAAATAGATTCACTCTAACTTATACAATAGTTAGTATCAATAAGGATAAATTTATGGCCTTTAGAATAATTAGGGTTGATTACCCTCCAAAATCCAACCCCTATTGTGTAAAGGGTTTGTCAACTATCATAGGTTGTAAAGGCATGGCTGTCTTTGGCTATTTTGTGTTGAATATCTAGCATGTATGACACTCCCTCACATGCTTGTTAGTATATTTGAAGATGAAGGCAAATAATACCTAGCTCTAAGGATCTTGTGAGCTATGGTTATTCCTTAAGGGTGTTCACTTCCTATCTTCTCATGGAAGGTAGTCATTATCTGAGCTACTTCTTCTTTGGATACACATAATAAATAAATTCCCTCAAAGTTACTTGTATACAAGACTCCATTCTTGATGAAGTAATGAACTACTTTGAGCCTCAAGGCTCTCCTTTGCTCTCTTTTAAGTCTTGGGGGACAAACACAATTAATAAGTAAGTGGATGATAGAATCATACCACTCATTAGGATGGAAGTTTTGTTGGTCGACTTGCATGACATAGAGCTTGGGGTTTACATTGGTAACCATTTGAACTAAGCCTTGACATCTTACCATCTTGGAAATATTCATTTCAATATCATACTCTTGAATAACTAACATCCATTTGCCTTTCCTTTCTCTAATCTCATTTTGGCTCAGCATAAGCTTCGTAGCTAGGTTTGGCAAGATAACATACACCTTGTTCCTAAGGATGTAATGCCTAAATTTATTAACTACTTTCACCAATGCATAAGCTTACTTATTAATAATATAATAGTTCACTTCAACATTTTTTAAATTAGTTCTAATGAAATCTATGGGATGATCATTCCCATCAACCTTTTGAGTTAGTACTATAGCCATGGTATGTTTAAAGGCAAATGAGTTCAAATAGAAGTCCTTTGATAAATATAGACTTATGAAAACTAGGGTTTTAGTGATTGCCCTTTTAGTGTTAGCAAATTATTTCTTAGATTCATGATTCCAAGAGATCTTAGAATCCTTCTTTAGCATGTCATTCAAAGGCTTGATAATTTGAAAAAAGCTTGAGATGAATTTTCTTATAAAGTTAATTTTCCCAAAGAATGACTTAAGCTCTTTTTTGTTGTTAGGCAACTCAATTTTTGATATGGCCTCCACTCTATCAGGATCTATGGGGATCCCTTTCTTGGTGGTAACATGGCCCAATAGTTTCCCCTCTGTGACACAAAATATACTCTTCTTTAGTTTGAATAAAATGCCATATATTCTACACCCTTCAAACACTTGTTGCAAGTGCATGAATTAATCCTCTCTATTCTTGGAGAAAACTATCAAATCATCCATATAGATGATGATACATTTCCTTACCAAACCTTAGAAATCATGTCCATGGACATTTAAAATGTTTCTCCTACATCGATAAGCCCAAAGGGTATCCCCTTGTAGGCATAGATTCCCCATTTGATCATGAAAGATATCTCCATCCTATCTTATTTATCAAATAGCACTTGGTTATACCCTAAGAATTCATCCAATAAGGACATCATAATTGACCCTGAAACAACTTGTATGACTTATTCTAAAGAAGGTAGAGGATAGTTGTCATTTTCAAAAGGTTTTTTCAAGTTCCTTATGTGAATGTATAATCTAATCTCCCCATTCTTATTAATTACTAGGACCAAGTTTGAAACCCAAGAGGAATGTCAAATAAGAAAGGCAATCCTTGCATTCAATAGTTTTTTGACCTCTTTCTAGATCATAGGCTCTAAGATAGGATTGATTGGCCTTTACTTTTTCCTGAAAGGCTTGTAATTTTATTCAAGAGGTATTGTATGAGTTATGACCCTTGGTTCAAATATCTTCAGGTCTTCATCATACCAAGCAATGACATATTTTTACTTTGTGATTAACTCTTTTGCTTTCTTATTCTCCATTTTAGTGCATGTTTTCCCTATATTTATGGGTTGAGGTTGGTCTTGTGGACCAAGATTGACTAGATGGTGGTCTTTTCCACTCACTTTAGGTAAATTAAGTACCTCTATAAGCTTATCATGATCAAACAACCTCTCTAAAGAGATCATCCCTTTAGGTATCTTGTTATCAGTAAGCTAGATGATCTTATCATTAGGCTCCTTTTTAGGAGATATTTCATCTACTTCATCGATGATATGGGATTCAAAGGCCCCAAAGTTAGTTAATAAATCGATGATCTATTGATCATCATTGAAAAACTAGAAGTGATTGATGTTATTAGGGACTGATGGGAAAGGGACTATCTCAATGTTAAATTTAGGGGAATATCAATTTGGCATGAGGTTAGTTGCAGTAGAAGAAAGCTCATTAGTAGCCTTGTTTTTTCCCTTGGAATGGCTAAGATGTTAAAGGCATCAAAATAGTCAATCAAATCTCATACCCTAAACTTATACCTCTTCAAGTAAGACAACTTACACTGGTATTTACTCTTTACTTGGTTGACCACAAGTTTGGAGTCTTCATAGACCATAAGCTCTTTGAATTTGTGCTTAATGGCAAGTTGTAGTCCAAAAATAAGAGCTTCATACTTAGCTAAGTTATTATTTCAAGGAAATTACAACCTATAAGATGCATCGTAGTTTTTGTCTTTAAGGTCTAGTAACATAATGAAAGCTCCTAATATTGATTTGCATTTGGCTCCATCAACATGTAACTTCCATAATCCAAGCATTGGAGGAGGCATTTTAGAATCAAGATTTTGTGTAATTTCTAAGGTGAAGATTCCAAGATCAGAATCAAATAAATTTACCCTTTCATTAACTACACTATACTTAGTTATCATATGCTTCATCCTTGGCTCTTTCTCTACCCTTATCTGAATAGGAACACCCTTCCATGGCAACAAAAAAATGAAAACATTTAGTGGACATGTACCCATTCAAAGATTTGGTCCATTCCCTACTTAGAAGTAACCCATATCACTAGGGATGTCTACTACTTGAATGTCAATAAAAAATTGAACTCTAGGTTCACTTGATAATTGAATATGCACATTAAGTAACTCTCTAATAACTTTGAATTTCAATTTATCTAGTTGTGTGACTATTCTATCCAACTTTATTGGGTTCAATCCTAGTTGCTCACAAATTCTAGCTGACATAATATTAGTTGAAGTTCTTAAATCTAGTAAATAATTATGGGCATTCTTACCAAACACTTTGATTTTGAGTAGAAAGGGTGGAGACTCTGCTTTTGTCTCTTACATAGTTACATTGGCAGTATCATTTTTGGGTGGTTTACCAAGCTTCTTGGACAAGGATTCCAAGAGAAGGTCTCTTTGCTTAGTTAGCTATGTCAACTCATGTAGAGTGATATTTGCCTTGATTTTCTTCATGTCCTCAATAATATTGTATCTAGTCTTATTCAAAAGTTTAGACAAAGGCTTAGAAAAACTACCTTTTGGTGGATTAGGATCATTCCTCAAAGATGTATCTAGAGGAGTCCCATATTTATTAAGAGGAGTAAATGTAGTCAAGGGATATCTTTTCTCCCTATTCCTTAGAGGGTAAGTTTTTAGGAACTATTGAAATGCTTAGATTTCTTCAAGAATATTGTCAGGCTCATTATCTTCTTTGAAAGGAAATTGAAAGGTCTCTACCATGTATACTTTATATTGTGATTTAGCTTTAGAAGTACCAGTAGTATTATCCTTATCTAGGATAGCCTAAAAGGTGTCAAGATCTTCCTAGAAGGCTTCAAAAGCTTTACAAAATTCAATACAATCTATCTCACCATACTTAGAAGTGGCATGCACTTTATGATAATTAGGCAAGGAAATATCTTTGAGATTGATTTCCATAGTCTTCTTACTAGATGGAGAAGGCTCATTAACATTATTATTGTTAAAGAAGTTATCATTTTAGAATTGATTTCCAGGACTATTAAACTTTTGGAAGGTGAAGTTCCTTCCAAAACTATTGTTAGTATTACCAACTTACTTTTGCAATTGTAAGAAGTCCATACTAAGCTTTTGGACTATCTTGAGTATGGACTCATTTTCATTCTTTGGATCTTCACAACCTTGAGCTTGATTTTTGTTAGCATTGTTGACTAGTACTGGATCCTTTTGACCATTTTTTTAAGATCTATTAGTATTTTGATGACCTAAGAAACCTAAGTTTTTATTAGGAGTAGCATGACTAATAGGCAAGATAGTTAGATTTGGTATTTGATTCAAAGCTGGAGTGTTCTAGTTATTAGCTAGGAAAAGGTTCAAGGTTGGCATCTATGGGTTGATATTTGGAATAGTGTAAGCCATTTTCCCTTGAGGCTACATTTGGTCACTAATGACCACTAATTATAAATAAGCTTGAGATAATGTGGTAATAGATGGAAGGGTTCTCTTTAAAAACACAAAAGTCATGGGATCCACAATATCTTTGTATATTTCTAAGGCTAAAGGTTGATTAAGATTGTAAGGATCTATGGTTCTGTTGAGCATCTTTTGAAATATAGCATTAAAAGACCTAATAGGCTCACTTTCATCTCTCTTGATGGTAGTAAATTGATGATATATGATATAGGGGTTAATGATCTTCCCAAATTGATCAATAAAGATGGTGTCAAAGTTATTCCAAGAAGTGATGCAATCATCTATCATGTTTAAGAACCACTCATAGGTAGCATCTTTGAAGGTAAAAAGAGAATAACCTACAAGATACATCCTCATGAATGAAATTTAAGAGCCTTAAAGTATCTTTAAAGGACTCAACATGTTCCTCAGTAGTGACCATACTAGTTAAACTAAAGATAGGTAAATATTTCTTAGGATATCATGGTAAAGCATGAACTATACTTAGAACATTGATAGGAGAAATCCCAAGCTAAGCCATATCTGGTTAAAGGTTGAATTCAAGGACTCCTTATAGGGGAAAATATGGAAAATATTTTGAAATTTTATGCCTTCCTTTATCCTTTCTAGCCCATCAGTGTGTCTCGAGTTTAATTAAAGGTTCCCTTGTTTCTAATAAGATCTAGTCCTAATTTTAGGTAATTCTAGCTTGAGAACTAAGAATCATACTTTGAAGTATGGCGAAGCATGTTAATTTATAAAAAAATGACAAATAATGTGCAAACTAAGCTTAATTTACAAAGATTTACATATAGAAATGAAAGGGACATTAATCTTTAACAAAATTAACTCAAAGATGTGTTGAATCATGTAAATATTCCCATCCTTTGCATCCTTGTAGTGAATTAGACTCAAAGTTCATACAAACAATACCAATATTAACCAAACTAAAGCTATCCTAACCTCAAATGTCAAGAATTCTATGACTTAAAGCCATACTTACCATAGTTTGAACTAAACTTTACAAAAAATAGGGATCTTTGCCTTACTAAGCATAAATATGAGCAAGAAAACACTCACAAAGCAAAGATATTTATAAAGGGCATAAATATCCTCTAAGTTTAACCAAGAAAACAAAAATACTTGCAAATAAGGCCCTCCTTCTAGTGACAGTGGGGATCACCTCTTATTGATGCATCCAATTACTCCATAGAGTGTTCCTTAGTGTTGATGGACACTTCTCATTTTAGGATTACAAGAATCCAAGTTTTGAGTTGTAATTTGTGACAAGTAGTGTGTCTATGGTGTAATAGTCAGCAAAGTATGAGAGCTACCCATAAAATTTTTTTGATGTGGTTGTTAGGAGCCACCAGGGTCTAAGTATTTGTAATCTTGTAGTCTTCCTAGTCAAGATTTCTAACTCTAATCTAATCTAAGTGAATATTTATAGTGATCTTTAAACTAAAGTGAGCATTGATTTTAAAAAAAAGAAAAGGTAAGGTAATATAGAGAAGAAACATGATTTCAAGCATTAGTCTCAAACATAATGAAAAAGTTATATTTAATTTGAGCATACATTTAACCAATCAATGATGCAACATAGCATAAGCCCAAGCTTCACCAAAAATTAGATAAGATTCAAAGGAAAATATAAAGATCATGAGTAAAATTCAAGATTACTATAAGATTTTTCTATGTTAATATGAATTTCATAAGAACATTCAAATACAAAGCAAATAAAATAAAGTAAACTTAGAATCCTTCAACTAGTCTAGCACATCACAAACTAGAAACCTCATGAACATGAAATATAGCTCATTTATCCAAGAACCATTCGAAGCTAAGACATCCACCTACAATTGAGAGAAATCAAAAACAATATAACACAATACTAGACAATCTTTGTAAAATTCCAATTGTATTAATTACTCTAGTATACAATTGCTCAAAATCCCTCATTTTACAAATGGTAAGACTTGCCTATTATAGAAGACATAGGTAGTGTACCAGTCATCTTTATTTCAAAATTTTACAAGAGGTAAGGATAGTTGTACTTTTATAAATAAATATATAGTACATATGGCCTTTAGGCATGTAATAGATCAAAATACTAATATATCCTAATAACCTAGCATATATAGTTTTCAAAATAATAATCTTAAATTTTCTCTTGGGATAGTGGGCCCCCTTGATCACTTAGGCTAAAGGAAGTCTTTCACCCTAGTGTATTTTTATTTTATTAACTCAAAATCCACTATGGGCTTCAATAAATTCTCTTCTTCCTATTTAACCATTGTATCATATTCTTTGTCACTTCTGATGGTGACCTCTTGTATGCACCTTGCCTCTATAATCTACTCTATAGTGGTGAGGATGACATTAAGGACTTTTGAATTGTCCTTGTTTGTTTGGATTTAGATATCATTATTGATGCCTTGGATAAAGGCTTGGAATCCCTACTAGAATTCCATGTCATGCATTAGGTCAGTGGTAGTTGGTTGAGAAGGGGTCACCAACAAGGTTCTTAGTAACTTCTCAATTCTATTCACCAAGTCCTTATCTTCCTCTGTGAAGTCATTGGCATTATTTTACCATGAACTTAATTCCTATATTTGATCCACTATGATCCCTTAAATGGTATTCAATTACTTTTATTTGATAATCTTGAAGTCTAAATGCTATTTAGTGATGTGTACTTTGATCAACTTTGTCACCTAGTCTTTGGTTTCTTAACATTACTAAATCAATGTGTATTCCTTCTTGGATTGAAGTTCCAAATTATTAAGCCTAAGTTTGATGGATTTTAGTTGTTCAAAGGAATTTAGGAGGTACTTATTTAACATTTTTATTAGGTCCTCTAGAATTGATAATGTGACTTAGACCTCCAAGTCTTTCTTCTCTTTCTCCAAGTTCAAGATTATTTTCTTCATTACCTAATTCCCACCATGGCCATTACTGACTAAGATTCCACAAGACTCACAATATATTCTTGATGAATGGGGTGATCCCCTACTAGCTGGCCTTAGACTATAGTGAGTCTTGCAAATAGTTCCACTCTTTGAAGAGTGAACTTTTTAGTTCCATTGGTTGCCTTCTTTATAGTGACTTTCTCTAATCTAACAGTATCAAGGTTAAATTTTACCTTGGGCTCTACTTTTGAAAGCTTTGAAACTTTTATTATTTCAATACCAGCCTCTCTTGATTTCCCTAATTTTTCTATTTTCTTGCTACTCTCCTTAGCAACCTCAATCATTCTCCTCTCTTCTTGCTCCTTCATGATCTCTAAGATGTAGGGCTGGACTTCATCATTGAATTTAACATTGGTAGTGCTATTCAAAGCCCATGAATGCATATAAAAGGGTATCTTTTATAACTTCTCATAGATGAAATAGTTAGGGATGACAAGTCCATGTATGGTAAATTTATCAATAAATAAGTTCACCTCACTTGTTGGGTGAATTCACTTGGGTTTCTTCGAGGCTCTAAGCACAAAAACCATATCTATATCCCTCTTCATTTTGTTAATAGGGACCAAATCTAAGGTAACTCCTTTGCCTTTGTCAATATATTCAACTACTTGGGGACTCTCAATTAATGCCACATCAATTGTGGCTTCTCCTTCTTCATCCCCTTCCTTAAGTAACCCATATACATCTGTAAGTTCTTTGAAGACTTCTTAGACTATTTCATAAGGTTCCAAGGTAATCCTATTAAGGTATTCAATAGGGGAAGGGGGTATTTGAGGTAGAAGTGAGGTAGAGGGTCCCTTTCTTAGCCTATGTTCCATCTGTTTTTCACTAGGTCCTTTAATTTTGGGCACTTATTACTAAGGTTCTTGTTATTACTAAGGTGGACCTTGAGGCACTTGTGCTAGATCTAAAGGTGCAATTTAATAAGAAGGTAGGAAATTATATTGCAAGGGATTCATTTTCCATCTTTCTCTTGATGGTTTTTCTTCCCTTTATAATCTATGTTCAAGATTAAATATATATTACTTGAACCTAGCCAACACTTCCTCAATGTTCACTACCTTTGTGTATAAGTGGTCATATGGACCCAAATTATGTTCATAAGGTACCTTAGATATGTTTTTGTATTGTATATGGGAGAGTACATTACCATTTGGATCCCATGTCTTGAGGTCATCTATTTAGAAGTAGAATACCTCTCTATTCCTTGATAAGATCTCCAGTTTCTTCCATCCATGAGTCATTATCTTCCAAATTATATATGGGAAGAGATGTAGGATGCATTTATTATTCTCTTTGCATAGATGGTCTATACCATAAAGGATTTGATGATCTATCTCCTATTCAACTAGCTTATTTAGGACATGCATTAGTAGCCTATAGTAATGAGTCTAACAACCTTCAATTTTGATGACTATACAATTAGGATAGATCCATATGTCACCAATAGGTTATACATACTTCCTAATGAGGGGGGGGGGAACCTAGGCTTTGGACTTCCAATAATTATCCCAACTAGAGTGGGATATATTCAATCACAAATGAATTACATGTGGTCTGTATAATTGAATATGTTCAATTTAGAGTAATGGTGAGAAATGGTAATATTGTTATGAGGGGACAAGTTTATGATGGCAAGGAAGTAGGTTGAGGCAATTAAGGCATTCAAAAAGTAAGACATCACTATGAAGAGCTGACTAGTCCTTTTAATTCCATTGAACTATCTCCCTAGATGGATACTTATCATTTCTCTAATAAGTGGAGTCAGCTTCTCTTCTATCATGAAATAGACATAAGAGACCCACCTACAGTCAACATAGGATGTGATTATTTTTCTAGAAGACCTATTTAACAAAGTCATGATTATTTTAATCCCTTCTCTAAATTGTACAATTGGGATTTTACCATCATGGTTTTTCATTACATGAGTTCCTCCATCCAACCGCGGTCTTAAAATATTATCTATGTCATTCTTATTGGTCCATTCCTTAATTTTAGGGAGGTCTATGTGAGTTTTGAAAATCTTATACTATCCTTCAAAAGCTACTAGAGATATATAAATAACACTCTTTGATGTACCCTCCTTTATTATCTAGTCTTCAGCTACTCTATAATCAATGAACATACGAGCTAGAATATCAATACAATGGAGTACCTCTAGTTTGGAAGTTACAAGGTGAAGTCTAGACATCTAGATTTTCATGTCTCCTCTAAACTACATAAATTTGTTTCTTATTTGGTGCTAAGGGTTGTAAGAGGTTGATTGCAAAGAAGATTTTAGACCAATTTTTCATACAATTGTTTAAGGCTCCCACATCTAATTATGTATCCTTGTAATGTCTCCCTTTAGTATCTTTAGACAAATAAACCTTGGCTTCATATCTTTATTTTTGTCTAGTAGTGGCCATGTTTCTCTAATTGGTTAATTTCCCTTAGACTATGGGATCTTGATGAGTATTTTTAGCTCTTTTGAATGCAATTGTGATCTAATTGGGCAAGAATTAGGGCTTTATGTTAGAAAACTAGGGGTTTTTTATATCTTTAATGGTGGATGTGGTGAATTCATAAATTCACTTGTGTTACTCCCATGAAAGTCCTTTTAGAAGCTAGCCATTAGTCTTTGAAAGTTTCCTTCATTTCACACCATTAGATTAGATTTGTGAGTGAGCACAGTCTGTTGATCTCAATCTATGAATTATTTTCTTATTAGTCACCCTAGTTATGCTTTATCCTCATTGAAAGGTCTTTTTCCATTTCACACCATTGGATCAAATCCTATGATGATGCATAGACTATCATATCTATAAAGATGTACATGAGTTAATGATCTTTGAGCTTAATAAAAACTTAGGTTAAAAGTATTATACTAAGTTTCCATGTTAAAAAAAGCAATGGTGCCTTTTAAAGGGTCAATAAATACATCCCTTTCCTAGGATAAAAGTTTAGACTATCTTAAATTTAATGTCCTCATGAACATCAAAAATGTTTTCATGAACATCGAATAATGGGCATGAGGCTGTCAAATTTAAGCTCATCTAATATACTTAGAGGGCTTAAGATTAATCCTTGCAGTCATGTTGTGTTGAAAAACACATTTTTATTTAATATGAAAACATGGTCCTTGGGCCATAAGTCCATGTATTTTTTCTACGTGATCCATTAAGTCCTTTTTTATTGGCTTCTTAAAATTTGATTGGTTTGAAAGCCTTCAACCATTTCTCACCAATAGATCAAATCATGTGATGAAGCATAGACCATTAGATCTGTCAAGATGCACATGACTTAATGAGATATAAACTTTGATATGACTTACGTTAAAATTATTTTTCCTAATTTTTCATGTTAAAATATATGAAGGGGTCTTTTGAGGGTCAAGAAATACATCCCTTTGCTAGGTTTAAAAGTTTAGACTATGTTAAATTTGATGGCCTCATGAATGCCAAAGATGTTCTCATGGACATTGAATGATGGGCATGAGGCTATCAAATTTAAGGTCATCTAATGTAATACATTGAAAAGTATTTAGATATTTCACACTATTAGATTGGATCTACAAGTAAGTACAGGCTATTGATTGTGACCTATGTACTTGTCAATGATTAGTCCTTACAAAAAGCAAATATTAGGGTTAGGCATAAAACAAAGAACCTAGAAAGATGTCACAAAGTTACCTTTAAACATTTTATAAAGGGTTACTTTCTCAATAAAGTGTCTTAACAATTCCTCTAAAGGTTAGGTTTCAAAAAAAGCTGAAGTGTTGATTTGTTTTGAATAAAATGTTCACAAGAAATAGTTCTCAAAACAATTTCTTTGAAGGGCACTTTCTGCCAAAGTGGAGTGAGACAAATTTTCCAAAGGGACACTTTAATAAACTCTTAAGGGTTACTTCAAGAAAGTGCCTCAAAGTTAATATTTCAAATAATATTTTGGGGTTTAGGTGGGTTAGTTTACTTGCAATTGATTTGCGTTGTTTGATTAGATCTGTGAGATAGTGAGAGCCATTAGATTTAGAAAGATGCACAAAGTTTAAACAATTAATAAGTCATCAGGATTTGAGAGTCAAGTAACTGATAAAGAATACACTAAAGTAGTAGGGGTTAAGAAACCCAAACAAGTAATGGGTTGACCAAACAAAACCCAATTAAGTAAAGAACAAATGAAAACCTAATTAAATCTAGATACTTAAAAACTTTTCATAAGTTGAGTTTTTTGGGGAAACCCAAACAAGTCTTCCCTCCAAATTTTGAATTCAAAAGTTAGGGTTTTCTTCATAAAATACCTAGCCTTCTTTATATAACTTGAATTTCAATATTTGAAGACAAACCATTAGTAAAGTTAGTCCAAAAACATAATCATTATCATTAATCATGTATAAATCATATCCCTTTCAAGTGGATGATCTTAATATTCTTAAAAAGATAACCTCATCAAGCAAGCTTTCAAGGTTTAGATGTTTTTTAAACATTCATAAGGGTCTCCATTTGCAAAAGCAAGAAAGTAGGGGGTATGTTGATCTAGCAGGTAGCTACTTCCCTCACCACTCATGTTTTCTTTACATCTTTCTATACAAATGGAGGACCTATGCTTTGATTCTTCATGCCCATCTTAAACTTAATACTACTAAAACATAGATGGTTAATTCTATCAAAGCCCAAAATCATGCTTAGAACTTCTTCACAGTCATGAATAATGTGATTGTGTATTTGGCTATCAAGCTTCTTACATCACTAATGATGGCCTGGTCATTATGATAGAATCTTGCTCCCTTATTTCTCTTCCAACTTTTCTCCACTTAACTCCCTTTTTTATCAAGGAAAAATGCAATCATCAATGTGGTTTTTCACTTTTGCTTGGGGGGATATGGGTGAACTTGATATCTCTAGTAGTTTCCTCTAGTTTTAATAGCTTCAACTCTTTGCTCTATTTTTAAATTTTAAAAATGTCAATAACCTTTTGAAGTCTGCCATCTACCCCTTTATATGCTATTATCAGCTACCAAATTGATAGTTGGTGATGTTTAGATTCTTTAAATCTATTAAACTTACAAAATCTTTTAAATTCCATTCTGACTACTCATTTATTATGGATCTTTATTATTTTGCTACTATAACATTAAATTTTCTAATGATTTATGTGGTGGAGTGATAGGTAATTCAAATGGTTACTTCCCATTGACCATTGGGTGGGTTCCAAATATTAGGATGGCCATTATCTTTCACTTTGTTCAACTTGACTGATCTTTTCACTTCTTATGGAAACCTAGGTGTAACAATTCACATGTGCATGATTTAGCCTCATCAATTTCATCTCTTCTCAATGTTGTGCTTCACTTCAAGGTAACCTCTCTTTCTTGGTCAATTTATCTATGTTTTCATGTCTCTTACTTTGGCCTTCCCTACCCCATATAAATTCTTGCACTAGTATTTTAGTACTTCATTATCTCCTCTTGATCTTGGGTGCATGACCACCTTAGAAACCTTTCCTCATAAATTCATACTTATAGTTTTTTGAACTTGGAAAACTTTATGTGCACCTATAAACCTAGGTGTATGGCCTTATGCACTTAAAAGTGATAGGGTTCAACTCATCTGATTGGATTTATGTGGGTGTAAGCACCAAAAAAACTCTCTTGTGGGCCTGAAAGTGCCATGCTTATTCTCATAACAAAAATAGCCATAAAGAAAATATTTGGATTGCACTAATTTTATTATGGTAAAAATAAAACAACTAAATTTTGACTAGGAAACTAATTTTACATGGCACAAGCACCATCTTGGTGATGGTATACCTTCAATCTATTATCATTGAAATGCCTTGGGAGAATTTCACTAGTCAATGTGTGTAGTTTATAGGCACTAATCTCTAGTATGCTATGGATGATATAAGGTCCCATACACCTGTTGATGCCTAAATGTGTACCACAAGTACCCAGAGTGTTTAAAAAACACTTCTCATTTTAGAATTCCTATAAATTTAGTGCATGAGTTTTAGGTTGTGATAATCCTATTATCTTTGATGAAATAGAGGAAAAAAAGTTATTATTTCACAATATTTATAATATTTGGTGGTTGGGAGCCACCATGCAAAAATAGTAGATCTTATGAAAAATATGAAGTATCTATGCTAAGAATAGTGAATTATGATCAAGAACTAAACTAATAACTAATATAAGATGGATATGTACAATGAAAATTAAACTAAGGTGATTCGATTAAAAAAAGCAAAAGGAAGGGTAGGGTAGAAAAAATGTTGTTGATATTCATTCCAAACATCATGACAAATTACAAATTTCATCTAGATATACACTTAACCAATGTGTGACATGAAATAACTTAATCTCAAATCCTATCACACATTAGGAAAAATCTTGAGAAAGGTGGAAATAATGTAAGTAAGAAACTGGTTCACTTTAAATATTTACCTCTAAAAATAAACAACATTAGCTCAAATGAAAGAAGAGTAATAAAATAAAACAAACCTAAGAACTTTCAATCAACCTAACATTGGCACAAGTTAACAACTCTGAATTCAAATGTACACACCAAGACATCTTAATAACCATTTAAATCCTATAAATTCAAACAAAAAAGTGAGAGATAAGCCATGATAACAATGAACACAAGTAAATATAGAATTTTTTGTATAATTCCTTGATTATATTAATTAATCAAAGTTTACAATGTTATTTTGGCTTTAAGAATTCCCCCCCTCCTTTTACAATGGACATAACCCCTTTTATTTAAGATCAAGGTGGTATGTTGTTTAGTCTTATCCAATCATATTTTTAAAAGTGTATGGGATAGGTGTACCTTTTATTTAATTCTATAACAAATGATGTTTTCTAATAAACTAATCTATAGATAAAAAATTTTACCGGTTGCTCATGGCTGTGAACTATTAAATTTCTCACTAGTGGTCTACAATCCAATTCTAGATTGAATTATGCCTATATTGATGGTAGTTCAACTTTTTTCTTGATTATATAGATCAAAGAGTTGAATTGAGGATTTTATAAATATTTTATAGTTCTTAAATGGTGGCATAATTTGGACTTAAGTGAGCATTATGCCATAGATCATGCAATGGTATTCTTCTTTTCATGGGTCCATTAGATCTTTAGTTCCCATTATTTTTTGCTTATGTGGCATCATTTTCTCACCATTATGGAATCCACATGGAACTTTAATGGCATTTTGTTCATTTATGATTAAAAATGACAATTTCCTTTTGAAATTTCTTCCCTCATCTTACATTGTCTGATTGATTTGCATGAATCAACTCGGTTCATTGATATCAATCCTAGGAGTTGAACACCATTGGCTACCTTTGCTTATTTTATGTATTTATGACATGTGTCATTACCATTTTTTCTCTAAGATACATTTAAAAATCCTCTTTGACCATGAACCATCTGATCTTATCCATATTATCAAATGCATGCCATTGATCATAGAAGATGCCTAGGCTTTAATCTACACTAGGCACCAAGCTTTTGCCACATGGTAGTCTTGTGGGTCTTCATACTATGGATTTATTTCATGTTAAATAAACATGAATAAATACCTTAGGCTAATAACATTTAAGCTAACCTTTGAGCATAATAAAAGGGACCTAATGAAATAAAAGAGATAATGTAAACTTTTTAGCCTAAGCTAGAAACATAATAAAAAGGGACCCTACAAATAAAAGACATGGCATAAACTTTAACCTACAATTTTTATTTCATAAATGAGCTTTAAAACTTTATGATAAGTCTAGGATAATAAAGGGGACCCTACATGGAAATTAAGCTAATTCTATAGCATGGGTAATTGTTCTCCTGCAAGTTAGAATTTAGTTCAAAAGGGAACCTAGGTTAAATCCTTAGATTATGGATTTAGCATGGCTAAAAATAGATCTATTTAATCTTCAAAAGTCCATAGGCTAAATAAAGATCAATTTTTATGTTTAATAAAAAATCCTAAGCATGTTCACCACCCCAAATAAGATTCCATTGAACTTGCAAAACACAAGTAATAATTTTTAGCAACTTGGGATGAGATAAAAGCATGATCACTTAAAACATATAGGACCTAGTAAAATACTTTTGATTAAGACCTTAATATTATTAATAAATACAACTAGGACCTAAGTTAAATTTTAAAACTAAGTCTATAATAAAATTCATCCCACATAAATTTGTATCCCTTTTTTAAAAAACCTAGGCTAAACATTATAAGACTAAGGTTTTACATGATTTAGATATAGATTATATGAATTAATAAAAGACCAAGGATTATTCAAAGTAAAGATTCAAATCATGAAGATCAGATCCTATCCATTCTAGATGGACTCCATGAATCTTATCATTGAAAATGTCCTTTTAAGTTGCCATTACTATAAATCCCATTAAATTACCCATTAATGGATTCTAGGGCAAGTCATCTTTGATCAGACACTCATATGATGAAAATAGGAAAAAATTAAGACTTTCATACATTTTTTAAGGCCATTTCAATGTTTAAACAGGTTCACATGAAGCTTTAATGGTGTCCTTGTGTTTAGCTTACAAGCTTAGACTATATTTGAACATGTTTATTTATGTCTCTACATTACCAACAAGCTCTATATCCTCTACAAAGTCAACTTTGCCTCACATTGTTAGATAATTTGTGTTTCAAGTTGTAGGTCTAAGTCACATTGTTAGGTGTAAACAAATATCTAATGTTTACACTTTAGATAAGATTAAACTAAAACTATGAATAAATAAGTTAGCCAGACCATGGTGTGTATGATCTTCGAATAAAAATAATGTGTAAACATGGTAGTGACATTATGATCAAGTGAATTTTCAATTTCAATGTTCAAAATTACATAATTTGACACATGCGTCCCCATTTTTTAAAAATGGGGGTATGTTGACCTCAACAAATGGAGACTTCTAGGGGAACATAGCAATATGTTAGAATTCAAAGACTCTAGTTTAGACTAATAATTAATCTACTTATTTTATTTGATCAGGCACCATTATTAAGATTAGTTCATGGTTAGAAAAAATATTGCACATGAAAAAATAGGATCAAACATCAAAACCCAGTCATGTTATGTGTGTGCTTTGATTCCACTTACTGATTACCAAAGGATTTAGATAACAACTTCTAGGTTTATGAATTTAATCATTAATATTAACTTTAACCTATTTGAGTATTCATTAAGAATAATGATTTATCTCAATGAAGGCTTGGGCATTGCTCTACTTCTAACCAGGCATCTATATCCCTAATAGAGATGCCTTTGGATCTACTCAAGGCCTTTCTCCACTACTAGCTAGGCGTCCATAGCCCCTATGGAGATTACCAAAATCACCTCTACTTAGAAAGCTCTCTGAATTTTGAAATAAGGATCGTATTTTTGGAATTTTTAGATAATTTTTGGATTTTTAGTAAATGTTGGGAACTAGGTTAGCTAGGTTAAGAGATTTGGTCAAGTGTTTGATTTGTAGGTAATCATCCTTGGCTATAAACTTTGTCTTAAGAAATAATGTTTATTAAGTGTAAGCATGACTATGTCCTAATAGTTTAAGATTTCATTATAAATTTAAAATCCTTCTTTAAACAAAGCTTAGATTAGAACAAGGTTTAAAATATTAAAAAACATTTAACTTATCCATCAGTATTTGATAGATTCTCTAAACTACAACATCAAGCCCATATTTTAACAATCCATTATCAACCAATGTTGAGAAGTCATACATGCATTTTTGAGTTTTGAATCTCTTGAAAAATTAGGTGATATTTGAGCTAAGGGATATCCAAAAGGAGTTATTTAGAAGAAATGAAAAAATCAAGAGAAAACAAAAAATATAAATAGGCACTATATATAAACAAAGGGGCAGGAAGGAAAAAATCAAGACAAAAAATAAGAAAGAAACTAAACTAATCCCTACATTAACTACAGAAAGTAATCACTTCTAGGATCAAATGGAAAGTTATTTAGTCTAATAAAAAACCTTGAATAACGATTACTTTCAGTTAGTGGCCTATTATTATGGATAGGAGCACTTGCATGCTTGTGTCTTCTAGGTGATGTAGTTTGGCCTCATATCAACATTCTTAGATGTATGAATCTAAGACCCAATCATCTTCTTCCCAAATAACTCTATCTTTTATCGGGAGTCCTAATTATCATTTAGTCATAGATAGATAGTGAATTATATCATCTAAATTTAATGATGGTAACTCAACTATAATTCTTAGACAAATGTCTTCATTAGGTTAGTTATGAGGTGGACTTGGACTACCAATATTTACACAAAAATATTATAAATCATCCTAAAAGGCTTATTCATCCTAATAAACTAGATGATGTTCATCTAGACTCCCATTAGAAACGTGTTGGTCCCATACTCCTAACCTTTTTCTGAATTCATATGATGATTCCTGATCTTTTTCATCTACTTCATCTTCTTCCTCAGTGAAGAAAGGTAGCTCTTCTACCCAATTGAGTTCTAGATCATTTAGTTTAGGGACCTCTAATATATCATTTATTTCTTGTAACACCTTCATTTATTCCAATAAATCCTAGTGTAATTACTACCCATGGTCATCTTCTTTAGCAATATCCTCTATTTTAATAATGGCCTCATATGAATTACCTTCGCAACTATCTTATGAAGAGAAGTCAGCTTGTATTTGATCTTATTCATGGGAATTATCACCTTAAATAGATATTCATTCTTACAAAGTATCTTAAAGTTTTATTTCCTCTTCAAATGTAAAATAAAAGTCTTTTACCATTAAACCCTAAGATGTCCTTGAAAATCTAGATGTCCACACAATATTGTCTAGGTTAGGCACAATTTCAATTGTATCTTTTTCACATTAAGATGCTTCAAAGACATTGAAATTATTATCCAAATTTTTATCATACAAACTAAATTATATGTTTTTAGATTATCCATTATTATTTTTATCATGAGACCTAATTGGAGGCCTATTGAACCTTTGAGAAGAGTAACCCTTGTCAAAATTTTCCCCACTATTTCCAACTTATTTTTTCAACTAAAGAAAGTCAACGCTCAGTTTTTGGAGAATTTATAATATCAACTCATTTGAATTTTTTGGTGTCTTAGGCACATGAATTAGAGCATTAATTCTAGTTGTGGGCATTGTAATTCTATGATTTTGTGGATGGAGTCCACTAGTAGTGTTATTTATGAACTCTAGTTTTTGGCTAAGATATGTATGAATCTAGGGAAATTTTTTATGAAATGTTGTTAAATTAGGTATAATAGGAATTAAATTCATTATGGGACAACTATAATTGACATTAGGCATGAAATAAATCATTTGAACTTGGGGCTACATTTGGTCATTAATGATCATAGCTTCAGAGTAGGTGTTATCACTCTAGAGAGCACGTTATTTGAAGATGTGTAAGGAACACCTTCTCTCCAGCTGATATAATTGAATATTATAAAATTATGGTGAATATATATTGAGAATAACCTCCAAATAGGGGTTTTTACCTTAATATCTATCTCTCAAACTAAATTATTTTGATTTTTTGGATGAAAAGGGAGAAAGAAACTAAAATGGAAATTCTATCTAATGGGGTGATGCAAATGAATGAATGGTATTATATAAAATCTTTATAAAACTATTTAATACACACATATTAATCTAAAATAAAACTTTTCATTCAACCCTAAACATCAATGTTTCAAAATAAGGCCTAAAATAAATTTACAAAGCAAATTCAAATCCTAGCTCTTCTAATGACCTGTAGAGGATTATATTTTTGGAGTAGGTGTGGAAAGGACCTAAAAAGGTTAAGTATATGACACTTTTATGTTGATACACAATCAAATTAAACTCTATTATAATCCAAAACCATATGCAAAAATATCTTTATTTGATAAAAAATAGTGTAAGTTACAACTTCTTCTCTACTTCAAGAATTAATCCAAAATGGCTTGAAAAAGCCAATATATATGTTTAAAACTATCCAAAAGCCAAATTGGTGTTTATTTTAGATAATTATTAGTATTATATAGTTAACTCAAGACCTAATTCTTTTACAATGCTAAAATAATTTATCAAAATCCCTAAACTTTATGAAAATTTGCATAATCTTCAAATTTTGGCATAGAATTGGAGGTGGTGAGCCCATGTTAACTTCTCCAAATCATCATGAATTAAAATCCATGCCATTACTAAATAATAAATTAATTTTATAAAATTAAACAAAGTCTTCAATTCTTCAAGTATTCAAAAATTTGCATGACCTTTACTTTGGCAATGAATTGAGAAGTGGTGGGCCCATGTTGACTTCCCAATATTCCTTGCATGAAAATCAAACCATATTTTGGAATATAACTCCATATTTAAAATGATTTTAAGTTATTAAAAGTAATTATATTTCATTAAAATAATTTGAGATGCATGAAACTAGTGAAACTAGTCAATCGAAGAGATGTGGACTCAAAGACTAGTCAACTTCCACTTGAACTCAACTTGCATGAATTGGAACTTATGGATTGACTTGAGAATGATATATCCACTTAAAAAATAGATATTTCAAGTGTTAAATCCAAAATTAATTAATTTTATATTTTTAAATTCCATTTTTCAAGGTTACCATTTGACCAACTAGGCCTATTAGACCAAATAGGCCTAAAATCTAATCTGTGCATTGGAACTCCATTAAACCATTCGGTTAATAGGGTTGACTAGGCATATCTTGCTCCATTTTATTATAGATTTCCTATTTTTATCAAGTTATTTTGGATACTTCTGGGATGATTTATGACCGTGAATATTTGAGTATGAATAACATGTCTTAAGATTTGAGATCCCTTGATCAGATTTCATTGAATTATCATGTACTTCATTTTACATGCTTTTTTTCACAAAGAACATGATTTATGATCTCATTCATAAAATTCCATGCATAAAATTACATTTATATAATCCTCTACAAGTGTAATTAAAATTATTAATTTTTTTAGGTTAATCCAATATGATTTGATGTCAATAAAAGCAACTTTTTGTAAAACTAGTTGTTTGAGGGTTTTGAAGCTGAATCTTCAAAATGATGATTCATGAAGTATATACCTCAAAATCCAAACATATTTAAATTTATTTTTATCATTATTATCCCCATAAAATCCATAAAAATATTGGGTTTTCATGATAAATATATGAGAAGTTATCACATGAAAAAAATATGTTTGTGGGGTTTTGATTGCATTCTGGGCTACCTATGCTCTTAACGATTATTCATAAAGGACAACCATTAAACTAGTCAAATTTTTTCATGAATTATAATTAAATATATTTATCAAAAACATATTAATATAATTTTTCCAAACTCCACATGTGGTGAAAGATATGAGCATCTGAATAGGAAGCTTAGAAGGGTGCCTAGAACTACAAAAAGTGAAAAATTCACCAAAATGAAAATAAATATTCACCCACTTCCCAATGCCTAAAATCATCATAATTTGGTCTATACCATGCTATAGAAACACTTTTAAATCAATTTATTTTGAAAATTCAAAAAACCTCTTTTTGACCTATATGCTTATTTGCTTACAAAAGCTTATACATGGTTTTTTTAAATTTAGAGTTTTAACACTCTTAAAATGTCTAATTATGATGTATAAATATTATTAAATGCTTTTTAAACTTTTAAATATGCATATAAACCTTTTTGGCACTCCAGAATGATGCTTGCTCCAATGGCGATCTCTAATGGACATGCTAAGGATTGTTACAAAAAAATGAGTATCTCTAATAATCCAATGGCCATGAAACATTTTAATAAATTTAATTGATTCATGATGACCTTGTGTAAGAAAATTTAGATCTTGAAACCACATGTAGCTCCCAAAAAGCTCTCTCTTAAAATTGACCCCTATGCATGGATTGTCTGCATATTTGAACTTGACAATGCTATTTTGAAAAGACAATGAATAATTTAAAATCCATTTTTTATTTTTTTATTTTACCAAAATTAGTTCTTTTAGGCCACAATTCCTAGGTTTAACCAACTACAAAGGGTTAATGATTAGTTTTAGGAATGTTTTATATGATAGGGGTAGTAATTTAACCTTGACAAGTCAAATTACTAACAATTTTGGTGAATTTTAGAGGTTGACCATATTTTTGGTCAAATAAATCATAAACTCTACTAAACTAACTTGTATAAACACTAATTTTTGGAAGATATTTTACAGACAAAGACACAACAAGACAACTGACACAAACAACAACAAACACATGTATGTATGCACTTAGAGGAATGGACAACAACAAATTGGAAAGGAAAAAAACTACTAAAGGAATGTGTAGATATTCACTTATAGAAATGAAACACAAGGTATTATATTATATACAAACTAAGCTCCAACTTGCTGGTCCTCCTGGATCAGAAGGAAATTTTGACAATTCACTTTCATGATGAGATGGATAATGATACATCACATGTTCCCTTAAAATATTGGTGGTTGAGAAATCAAATATCTTTCTTGAAAACTCCTTTGGCATACTCATATGTGGAATAGTAGGATCAAAGTAAAACTTGATGTAGACATACTCACTTGGTGACTCCTTCTCTTTATCAGGGTCCATTTCTTCATGATCTAGTTGACTAGGCTGAGCACAAAATATACTTGTATTACCCTTTGGAAGCATATCCATGTCTATAGGCTCATTAATAAGATGATATCCCATTCTAAAGATCTAAAACAAGTCTCTATCAATAATGAACTCCTGAGGTGGTAGAATTGAAGGACTACCCACTCCTTTCTCTTGGTTTGGCTTGATAAAGCTACTCTCTTTGGGATGCAACTAGATCACAATCCCCTTGGAGAAGAGCATATCTTGCTCCCAAAACTTCAAAAAAGTCCTCTAATTAGATTTATTGTTGATTGGTAAACTCTATCTATCCCAAAAATTGATCAATTTGATCAGCTATTACATCAATTTCTTCATTCTCTTCATAAGATGGTAGCACTTCTTCATGAACACTTGCATCCTCCTTAGCACATTCTTCTTAAAAATCATTTGAATCTATAATTTATTGCTCCTTTTCCTTCTTCTGCATGTTGCTCTGGATGAATTTCCAAGATGGAAATGAGTTAGATTCTTGAGGAGGGAGGGATAGTACCTTAGTAACTTTGGATTGGCTTGACTACATGATTTGGTTCAAGATGGGAAAGATAGATCCACTTTTTTGATATTTTGATTCTGGTTCTCTTCCTCTTTCCTTATCTTCAACTCCAACTCTCTGATCTAGTTATCAATATTCTCTTGGAATATCTTCTCTTTAAAGTGGTCAGTGGCCTCAATAACAAGTTGTGCCATAACAATCTCCTTCTTTCTTTGATAGCTCTCTTGGATAGATCTCCAAGAAAGGAAGATCTGGGAAACACATGAAGAATTTGGCAAAGTCAAAGGGGATCTTATAATGGTCTATTGAGGAGGAATTTATGGCATATAAGAAGTTTTTGGTTGAACCTATTATTCTTTTAGGCCTTTTATTCTATCTTCAATGCTCTGAAAGTAACCACCTACATCCATCATCTCACTAGTAAGATTACCCCAATTTTCCCTCTTAATAGGTGTCCATTTCTCTTTTATTTACTATAATAACTCTATCAAATGATGAATCAGGTGAATATGGGTATCTTGGCCATAATATCTCTATGAGTATAGATCTAGTGCATGATTTTCAAGGCTCACTAAAGTTTGTTTAAGTGCTTGTATGGATTGGATAGCTACAAAATGGCCATGATTATGTTGTCTAGATGGGTAGGATGGCTCATGATAGGGTTGGTAATGGGTAGTATTATGATGTAATAGTTATTCATAAGGAGGATCTGGTTAGTACTCTTGCATATATGACTAATATATATCCTCAAACTCTTGGTGAGGATCATAATGTCATTGGTCATACTGATCATAGTGAGGATTATATAGATCCATATTAAAATAAGCCATTATATACCATTAATTAACCAAGTATTGAAATTAGTCAATATTTGAAAAGATACCTGATGTTCATACCTAATTTTGAGTGCCTAAAAGTTGTATTGATATTTTGAATGCCTTCTAAGGCTAGTATCTAGAACGTATGTCCCATCGGGTGTAACAAAAACTATTATCACAATGGAGAACACCCTATTTTAAGATGTGTAAGGCATACCTTCTCTCAAGCTGATACAATTGGATCTTCTTAGAGTGTGGGTGACTCTGTATTAAGAAGAACCTCTAGAGAGGGTTGGTTCCCTTAAGATCTATCTCTAAAACTAAATTATTTTGATTTTTTGGATGAAAAGGGAGAAAAAAACTAAAATGGAAATTCCATCTAAAGGGATGATGCACTTGATTGATTTTTATTCACTAAAATCTTTCTAAAACTAAGTAAGACATATGAATCTAAAAGAAAACTCTACTTTCAATCTTGAACAATAGTGTTTCAAAAGAAGGCCTTAAAGAACTTTGTAAGCAAATTCTAATCTTAGTTCTTATAATGACCTATAGAGGATGATATTTTCATAGTAGGTATGGAAAGGACCTAAAAAAGGGTAAGTATATGCCACTTTTATGCTGGTATATAGTCAAATTACACTCTATTCTAATATAAAACCATGTGTAAAAATATCTTCTTTATTTGATTAAAAATAGTGTCAATTACAATTTCTTCTCTACTTTAGGAATTAATCAAAAATATCTTGAAAAAGCTAATATATATGTTTAATAATAACCTAAATCCAAATTTGTGTTTATTTTAGATAAGGATTAGTCCTATTTAGTTAACTCAAGACCTAATTCTTTACAATGCTAAAACAATTTATCAAAATCTCTAAACTTTATGAAATTTTCCATAATCTTCATATTTTGGAGTAGGATTGGAGGTGGTGGGCCCATTTAACTTCTAAAAATCCTCATGCATGAAAATACACACCATTCCTCAATAAAAAATTCATTTTATAAAATCTAGCAAAGTCTTCAATTCTTCAAGTCTTCAAAAAAATTCATGAACTTTACTTTGGCATTCAATTGAGAAGTGGTGGGCCCATGTTGACTTCAAAACTTTCCTTGCATGAAAATCATGCCATAATTTGGAATATAAATCCATATTTAAAGTTAGTTTAAGTTAAAAAATTTCCTTATCTTACATGAAAAGCATGGGAGATGCATAAACCTAGTTAAACTAGTCAACCAGAGAGATGTGGACTCAAAGACTAGTCAATTTCCATGTGAACTCAACTTGCATGAATTAGAACTTGTGGATTGACTTGATAATGATATATCTACTTAAATAATATATATCGCATGTGGTAGCTCCAAAACTAATTCATTTTATATTTTTTCAATTCCATTATTTAAGTTGACCATTTGACCAACTAGACCTATTAGACCAAATAGACCTAAAAGCCAATCTGTGCATTTGAACTTCATTAAACCATTCAGTCAATAGGGTTGACTAGGACTATTTTTCTCCATTTTCCTTTAGATTGGCCATTTTGATCAATATTTTTGGGATACATTCAAAATTATATCTAACCAGATGAAAATTTAAGGATGAAGAACAAGTCTTTTGCTTTGAGATCCATTGAATATATTTCATTGAACTATCCTATACTTCATTTTAAATGTTTTTTTCCACAAAAAACATGATTTATGCCCTCATATATATATATATATCATGAATAAAATTTAAATTTATATAATCCTTTCTAATTTTAACATTTTAAAATGTTTTAGATTTATCAAAGATGATTTTATGTCAATAAAATCAATTTTTTGCAAAATTGGTTTTTTGAGGGTTTAAGAGGGTTTTAAAGCTGAATCTTCAAAATGATGATTCATGAAAAATATAAATCTAAATCAAAAAATATTTAAATTTATGTGTATAATTAGGATCCCCATAATGTACTTAAAAATATTGGGTTCCCATGCAAAAAATATGAAAAGTTATCACATGGAGAAATATGTCTGAGAGGTTTTAACTGCATTCTATGCTACCTACATTCTTAACAATTGTTCATAAATAAAAATGTCTCAAATAGTATCAATTTTTCATAAATTATAATTAAATATGTGTCCTCAAAACATACTAATAAATTTTTCCAAACTCCACACATGATGAAAGATATGAGCATCTGAATAGGAGGCTTGGAAGGGTGCCTATAACTACAAAAAGTGAAAAATTCACCAAAATGAAAATAAATATTTACATACTTCCCAATATATAAATAAATCATAATGGGGTCTATACCATGCTATCAAAACACTTTTAAATAATTTTTTTTTTAAAAGTCTAAAAACCTCTTTTTGGCTTATACACATATTTGCTTGTAAAAGCTTGTACAAGCATGATTTGTTTAAAATTTAGAGTTATAACACTCTTTAAAGGTATTATTATGATGTAACAACATCATTATATGATTTTCAAACCTTTACCTAGACTTATAAACCTTTATGGCACTTTAGAATGATGCTTGCTCCAATGATGATCTTCAATGGACATGCTGAGGATTGTTAAAAAACAATGAGTATATCCACTCATATAATTGAAATGAAATTTTTTTATAAGTTTATCAATTCATGATGACCTTTTATAAAAAATTTGATATCCTGAAACCACATGTAGCTCCCAAAAAGCTTAAATTTCTCTCAAAATTGACCCCTATACATGGATTATCTACATATTTGAACTTGACAATGCTCTTTTAAAAATATAATGACCCATTAACAAACCATTTTTTATGTTATTTTTAACAAAATTGTTGAATTTAGATTACAATTCCTTGGTTTAGCCAGCTATAAAGGGTTAATGACCACTTTTAGGAAAGTTTTGTATGATAGGGGAAGTAATTTGACCTTGATAGGTCAAACTACTAATAGTAAGCCTAGGTCAATTTTTTTATGACTATAAGAGACATTTTTAGTAACATTGAGGTCATGGGATCCATATCATCCTTATAAATTTCTAAGTCTAAAGCCTCATTGGGTCTATAAGGGGTTATGGTTCTACTAAACATAATTGAGCATTAAAGGCTCTGATGGTTTCATTAACATCATTTTAAATTGTGCTGAACTACTAATATAGAACACATGGATTAATGATTTTATCAAGTTGATCAAAAAATATATTTTTTAAATTATCCTATCTATCTATGCAATCCTTTGGAAGATTGTGAAACCATTCATATGAAACATCTTTGAAAGTAAATGGGAATAATCTAAATGCTACATCCTCATGAACAACATTCAAAAGTATTAAAGTACCTTTGAAACTTTAAACATATTATTCAACTATGACAACATTATTAGGACTGAAAGAAGGCAAAGACCTTTCAATTTTGAGGAAGATCATGTACTATACCTAGCACATTGATTAAAGAACCACCTAGCCAAGCCATACTTTGAATACATGAGCACCCTGACTCGGTGAAGTTGGTTAAGACCCTAATAATTTCACTCACATAAGCCTTGATTTAAGCAAATATAGATTATGACCTTTAAACCTATTTAAAATATGATGCATCAAACTAATCTTTGCAAAGTACAATGATTAAATTTGCACATTAAGCTAAGTTTTCACAAATACATGTAAAGCATGAATATATTTAACTAAATAGGCTCAAAGATACATCTATATTGATTAATGAGAGGAATATTTACACCTCTAACCTTGAATAAACTCAAATTTGTAAAGAACTAGTCAATATTTGTAAAAAAATCTCTATTACTAACCTTAAATGTAGGGAATACACAAAGCATGAACTATCTTTGCATGAATATCTATGGATCTTTAAATAATAACAATCTTTGTCTAAAGGAAGCCCAAAGAATAGTCTAAAACCATAAATATTGATGATATTTACACAATTATGCTCAAAGTAACACAAATATGCAAAAAAATACATGAATCATTGATAAAAACACACCAACTTTGAATTCACAAAGATCTGCCTAATGACCCTTTATCTAGCACCAATGAAGCTCCTCTTGTTGATGCCTAAATGTGTACCATAGGTGCCTAAAGTGTTTATGAAGCACATATCATTTTATAATTTCTAATAATTTAGTGCATGAGTTACAAGTTGTGATGATCCTATTATCTTTGATGGAATAAAGGCAAAATAAGTGATTGTTTCACAATATTTATAAAATTAGTGGTTGGGAGCCACCATGGAAAATTAACAGATCTTATGAAAAATATGAATTATTTATGCTAAAAACATTGAATTATGATCAAGAACTAAACTAAGAACTAATTAAGATAGATATTGACAATGACAATTAAACTAAGATGATCTAGTTAAAAAAGAAGAAAGAGGAAGTGTAGGGCAAAATAAAATGTTGTTGATCTTCATTCCAAACATCATGACAAATTTTAGATTTAATCAATACATGCAATTAATCAATGTGTAACATGAAAAATATTAAGCCCAGATCCTATCACACACCAAGTAAACTCCTAAGGAAGGTGGAAATAATGCAAATAAGAACTTGGTTCACTTTAAATATTTACCCCTACAAGAAAATAACATTAGCCCAAATGCAAGAAGAGTAAGAAAATGAAATGAACCTAATAAATTTCAATCAACCTAGCATTGGAACAAGTTAATAGCTTTGCATTCAAATTTACACACCAAGAATTCATAAGAACCATTCAAATCTAGAAATCATAACAAACAAGTTAGAGAGAAGCTATGATAATAATGAACAAAAGAAAATATGGAAAAACTTTACAGAATTCCTTGATTATATTAATTTCTCAAAGTTTACAAATCAATTTTGGCTCTAAGAACTCCTCCCTCCTTTTAAAATAGACAATACCCATTTTATATAAGATCAAAGTGGTATGTTGCTTAGTCTTATCCAATCATAGTCCAATTCTGGATTGAATTGTGCTCATATTGATGGTAGTTCAACTTCTAAATTGATTATAGTGATCATAGGTTTAAAGTGAAGCTTTTTTGAATATTTTATAGTGCTTAAATGGTTGAAACATTTGGACTTAAAGTGAGAATTATGCCTTAGATCATGTAATGGTATTCTACTTTTGTGGCTCCACTAGATATTCAGTCCCATTTCTTTTTGCTAATGTGGTGTCATCAAGTCACCTTCATGGCATCCCTGTGGCACTTTCATGGAATTCTATTCATTTATTCTAAAAAAAATGACCATTGCCTTTTGAAATTTCTTCCCTCATCTCAAACCATCCAATTGATTTACATGAATCAATGTAGTTCATTGATCTCAATCCCAAGAGTTAAACACCATTGGCTACCTCTACTATAATCTTCATGGTTATGACATGTGTCATTATCATTTTTTCTCTAAGTTGCATTGAAAAGTCCTCTTTGATCATGCACCATTAAATCTTGTCCATGTGAGCAAATGCATGTCATTTATCCTAGAAGATGACTAGGCTTTAACTTATACTAGGATCTAAAGTTGTGCCACTTGGCAATCTCATAGGCATTCTAAGCCTCATTTGAAAACTCCAACTCAATCACACTCCGTTCGATTAGTTTTATCTAGAAAAATGCATCCCATTAGATACCAATCTGAGAGGTCAAACACCATTGGATGATCAATATCCTTGTAACAAAATGGTAACACCTATTACCACCTTACTTGTCACAGATCCTTTCTTTAAATATTTGACTTGGTATGCACTATTAGATCATTTTCATGTGAGTAAACATGGATCATAGATCCTACAGAGATACATAATGTTTAAGTAGGGTTCAAGGAACATTTATAACTTAGCATAAAATTTCCATACTATGGTTTATAATGTGTTAAATAAACACAACATAGGACCTTAGGCTAAGAACATTTAAGCTAAGATTTGAGCATAATAAAAGGGACCCCACAAAATAAAAAGATAGTGTAAAATTTTTAGCCTAATCTAGAAACATAATAAAAAGGGACCCTACAAATAGAAGAAATGGCATAAGGTTTAGCCTATGTTTTTTATTGCATAAATGCAATTTAAAACTTTAGGCTAAGTCTAGGATAATAAAGGGGATCCTGTATGAAAATTAATCTTAGTTTATAACATGGATAATTATTTCCTTGCATGTTAGAATTTAGTTTAAAAGGGGATCTAGGTTAAAGCCTTAGATTATGGCTTTAGTATGGCTAAAAATAGATCTAGTTAATTTTTGATAGACCGTCGGATAAAAAAGATCAATTTTGATGTTTAAGCATAAATCCCTAATCATGTTCACACCCCCAAATGATATTCCATTGAACCTACAAAACACAAGTAATAATTTTTAGCAACTTGGGATCAGATAAAAGCATGATTATTTAAAACATAAATAACCTAGCAAAAGAATTTTCATTAAGGCCTTAGAAATATTAATAAATACAACTAGGACCTAAGTTAAAGTTATAAAATAATTCTATATTAAAATGCTTCCCACGTAAATCTGAATCCCCTTTTAAGAAAAACTAGGATAAACATTATAAGACTAAGTTTTTACATTTTTAAGATATGGATTCAATTAATTAATCAAAGACCAAGATTATTCAAAGTAAAGAGTCAAATCATGAAGACAAGATCTTGTCCATTTTGGATGGACTCCATAAATCCTATCAATATAAATATCCTTTTAGTCTACCATTATTGTAAACCCCATTAAATTTCCCACTAATGGATTCTAAGTCGAGTCATATTTAAGCAGTCACTCATATTATGTAAATAGGAACAAATAAGGACTTTCATATATATTTTTAGGTCCCTTCTGATGTTCAAGTAGGTTCATTACAAGCTTTAATGGTGTCCCTGTGTTCAACTTACAAGATTATATTATATTCAAACATGCTTATTTATGTCTTTTCTTCACTAGTGAGCTCTATGTCCTCTATAAATTCAGATTTGCCTCATGCTATTAGATCATTTTACATGAATCAACATGGTTTGTTAATCTATAAAAGGTACTTGAGATTTAATCTATACTAGGCCATTAGGTTGTGCCACTTGGTGGTCCTACAAGCCTTCCAAGCTCTATATTCTATCAGTTCTACTAATTAATGTGATTTTGTTATGTGGTGGTCCCATGTTCATCCTAGGCATCATTGAAAAGTCTTGACTTGATACACTCTGTTGATCTTGATTAGGTGAGTAAATGTGCATTGTTGATCTCTAGAAAGTGATCCATATTTAACATGACTTTGTTTCAATCTTAGCTTGTTACACTCATTCAATTAGATGTGTATTTTATAATGCATATCACCAATCATCTATAAATTTCTTGGGATTTAAACTAGGGACCATGCCTGACTTTTTAACATTAACCTTGCTCTATTAAATCTTGAATTTAGAGAGAATTCATGCCATAGGTTTTAATCCATGGGGTCGAATGTGATTGGTTCCTACAACCTTAAAAATTAATTATGTTAGCTCTATAAATACATAGAGCATTAGACCAATATTTTATTCATATTAATAAATATGAATACTTTAGCCAAAGGTTTTTAAGCTAATTTTGCAACATGTAAAAAAGACCCCTTCAAATAATAAAAGTCATAGAATAAGTCTTTATCATAAGGTTTTATTGTATTAATAAATATAATGAAATCCTTAGGGTAAAGTCTCAGGCTAGGTTTATGTAATAAAAGGGACCCATTTTGATCTTGCACCATTGGATATTTAACATCTACTCAAATGTGTGTCATTGTTCTCGATCTATGGGATTGATTGAGATTAGTTTCATGGATCAATATCCTTGACTTATTAAGCCTATCTCATACTATCTAATTAACTTCACCCAAGTGAATATAGGTCATTGATCCTACAAAGAAACACAATGCTTAAATTAGGATTCATAGATATATGGAACTGAGGATAATTTTTTGAGACTAAGGTCTTATTTTTGTTAATAAAAATGAAAAAGACTTTAGGATTAGTTTATAACAAAGGGGCCATGTGTGTAATAGAGATAGACCATGCTAAGATTTAAGGGAACAAAGGGGTTTCAAGACACAAAGGGAACCAAACATATAATTTTTAGACTAATGTTTGGTCATGTTGAAAAACATGACTAAGCCTTAGTATAAAAATTGAACTAAGTCTATTGAATTTTTAAAGTGTCCCTACGTAATTTATTCTCACCAATATGGAATTTGAATCAAGGAGCCTATGCTAGGGTTTCTTAAACAAGGGTTTTAGGATGATCAAAATGGATTCAACTTGACTTTTAAACCAACCAAGGGCTAGTAAAAATACTAGATAGAGGTAAAAACATGAAAGCTAGACATTTTATATTCCAAATTGACTCCATTAAACCTACAACCTAAAACACAAATATCTAATGTTAGCATTTTAGACAAGACTAAACTAGAACTATGAATAAATACATCATCTAGACCATGGGGTGGATGATCTTTGAATAACAGTAATGTGTAAACATGGTAGTGACACTATGATCAAGTGAATTTTTAATTTCAAGGTAAAAATTTTCATTATTTGACATATGGGTCCCCATTTTTTAGAAATGGGGGTATTTTGACCTCAAAATACCTAATATGTGACTTACCTAGGTGACTAAGGTACTTATAGTCATATAGCAATACTAGTATGCCTTCTGTAAATACCTTACACTTGATGTGATTATCATGCCATATATTTTTACATGCCTTTTCTAACTACTAGATCCATTGTGCATTGACACACATATTTTCTATCCACTCCAAATATTCTAGGCATGTGCCTAAAGACTCTTGGTCATCTAATCAACTAATATGTGTGATGTGAAGTGAGGGCACTATGAATTCCATAAGTGAAATGGCTTATCTAACAAACACTATTTAGAATTGTGTAACCTTGTTCAAGCATTTGTATGTTGTAATATAGGCCCATAACACTGCTGACACATGGTCATCCCAATCCTTGCAACCAACATCATATATTTTTATGAGGCATGTCCCCAATATCTTATTGAATGCTTCTATGATGCCATTATCTTAGGTATGGTAGGATATTATTTTATGGTGCACCATCATATAATCAAACAAAAATATATGAATTAGTTCATTTATGAAATGCATATCATGATCACTAGTCAAGTTAAATGGGAATCTATATCAACTAAAAATATTATCTCAAATGATCATGTTGTTGTGGTGGCTATACAATCTTTGGTTGGCACTATTTTGGCCTAATTGGTGAAGTAATCTATGGTTTCTAGAATATACCACACACCTGTGCATTTGGTAGTGGGAGTAATAGGCCCAACAAAATTAATGGCCCATTTTTCAAATGGAACCTAGGTAATAATGGGGATGCAGGGCATTTCATACATATGGTTTGGTTTTCTAGTGAATTGATAGACATCACATGATTTGGCATATTCTTTTACATCATGAAACAAATTTTTCCATCACAAGCCTAATTATATCACAGTGCATGTTTTAGCATCTCCACCACAATGGTCTCAAATAATCCCTTTATGCACCTCTTGAAGTATTGAGTCCCACTCATGTTCTAGGACACAACAACATATGATTTTGTCATGACTCAACTTGTGTAATTCCATGCCCATGAGTTAAAAAGGGGAAGTGTTAACCATGATCTTCTTCTTCTCTTTAGTGGTTATGGTCTGAGGTATATATCTAAAGGTTAGAAATGTGGTGATTTCTATCAGGTCTTCCAAGATGCATTAGATCCTATAAATTTTTAGATCAGGCATATCATCATCAATTTACATTACCACATCACTAGAGCTGATTTGGGATAATATTTGAGGCCTAATTTTTATGTTTTAGGCTTCACTACAATAGAGAATTGAAATTATTGAAACAAAACAATCCATTGGAAAATGCACCTATGTAGAATGGCCTTATTTACTAGGTAATTAAGCACCTCATGATCAGTGAATTAAATAAATAGGATTTCCAATAAGTAATATATAAAATTATACATGGCATAAACCATTGAAATTACCTCATGTTTAGTTGTGGTGTAGTTTTGTTTTGCCTTGGTTAGTTTCTTGCTTGTGAAAGAAATAGGATGATCTAATTTACCATCACCTAGTTGCATAAGAATTGTACTAATCATGGTACTAGAGGCATCGATGTGGACATGAAATGGATTCATATAGTCAAGAAGTTTCAATATTGGTGCACTTACGAGTTTGAGATTTAGGGTTTCAAAGGCGTCTTATTGTACTATGCCCTAATAAAATGGGTCATCCTTTTGCAAGAGTTCTTATAGCAATGTTATAATCATGGCATTATCTATTATGAACCTCATATAGTACATTCAATATCCAAAAAATGCATGAAAATATTTTCGTGTTGATGGTGTTTGAAGCTAAAGGATGATTATAATTTTGGCCAGATCAATGAGTAGACCATCTTTGTAGATGATGTGCTTGAGCAAAGTGCCAAATGGTATTGAAAAAACACACTTCTTAAGGTTCAAAAAAATTTCCAACTACCTACACCATTCAAACATTAGGTGAAAATTATCATAGTGATCCTTCACTAACCCATACACTTTCCAATCATCTACCTATACTTAGAGTATCTTGTAAATGAAGTCTTTGAATGCAGTGATTACTACCTAAGAGAAAATGGCTAACACATTCTTTAATTTAAAGGGCATCATGTTATATCCAAAATAACCGCACTCAATTACAAAGGTGGTTTTGTGATTTTTCTCCTCAATTTGGACTTGATGATATCTTAAAAAATCATCAGTAAATGTTTATATATTGTAACCTACAATGCCATCTAATACTTCATCGATGAACAAAGTTGGAAAGGGGTCAGTCACATAGGCATAATTCAATAGTTTGTAGTCAACATAAATTTAGATGTGCTGATATTTTTTGATGTTGATGACCATGGGGATAACCCATTTAGATTCAGACATGGGATAATTAATAGTTGTAGATAGCATGCCATTGATATCCATCTTGATCTTGATGTAAATATTTGGGTTCATCTTGTAAGGTCATTTCTTGACTAATCTTGCACCATCGACTAATTTCATGTTCATCTTCTTGAGGGATGGGTGTGTACCTTTCATATACTTGTATTTATATGGGAACAAGCCTTGGAATTCCTTTAAAAGATCAAAAATACACAACAGATCCATGTTATATTAATAGGTACCCAAAGTGGTAATTTTATGTTCCCCATCTAAATTAATATCTACCTTGATAGTCCTTAACAACACTCAGTAGGGTTCATTATTCTCTTGGTGTGAATCATTGACTTATTTATTTCCCTCAATTATGTCTACTTGCATATGGGTAGTCTCTTCTTCTAGGGTGTTATCCTCAACTTGGTGCACTTATTTCCTTTTCCCTATTAAATTATTCTAGTTTCATTGCCTTCCATGTGTCATCATCTTCATCACTAGAGTCATTGTTCAGATTTTTATTTTCAAAGAAGATTGGGATCACTAACCCTTTTTTTCCAAACATGTCCTTTAGGCACTCTTCCAATATAGTAGTGTCCTCAAACACTGACCTTTGAACTACCTATAATGACTCAATCAATTCAAGTTTTTACAAATAAAATGATAAGGTATGAACAAACCACTCCTTAAGGGAATACCAATTGGTTATTTTGTAGTGCATCTCATTGATTACATACCACTCCTATGTCCAAATCTTTAAATTTATGTAAAATTCATACACCCATAGTTTTTTTGAGGTGTTTTCACTATAACTAATCCATGTTTCTTTAAAAATGTGTACATGTGTGATGGGATAAGAGTCGATAGAGTAGGCTCTAAAATGTCCAGGTACTCATCATTTTTTTAAAACCTAGTGAAATCACTACCATTAAATCTTGACAAGTTGGAAAGCTAGGATTTTGTATTTACCACCAACAAGTGGTAGTGGTATTCAATGTGTACACTAGTGTGCCCATTCTATCCACCTCTTTTGGGATTCATGACTCAAGGTCATTAACATAGTCTTCCACTAGATTACTCCCTTCATATATTTGGAGCATTATAAGTTTGACCTTATTGAGGTAAATGTTATTTTCCCCTTTTATTGGCATAAGGGACCCATATTTTAGAATCAAGATCAATCTATAGCCATCATATCTTAACTACTTTTGGTGCTTTTGCATGCACCATGTGACATTGTTGACTAGTGGTATCACATCTTCCTCAACCCATTAATTGTAAGCAACATCAATGGTGTCTAAGGTTAATTGTCCATCTTCCCAAGAGAGGATTCCATGATCATTTAGGTCAAGAGTCGTGAAACCTTGCACCATGATGTTATAAATATGGTTGATCTCATCCTTGATGTTCAGAATCCTGACATAGGTGTCTTTAGTCATTTGAGAGAGGTATAATTACCCTTTACTTTCCATTATTAAATGTCAGGTAGTGAATTTTAAAGCACATATTTACATTTTTTATATAACACCATGACCTTCCTAAAAACACTATGTAGTTGTCTTACTCTTTCAACTCTATGAATTTAAAGTCAGCACAAAATTTACCACCCATGATATCTACAAATATGCTCTTCAAAATTCTGATAGGCTATGCCTGGGTTTTATTGGCCATGAAGAGTACATGAGGGGAGGGTTTCAAGGATGGCCTACCCATTTTATCCTAAACATTCTTGGTCAAGGTGTTGACCTCAGTGCCTATGTCTATAAGAACCTCATAAATAAACCATCTATCAATTATGGCATTCACAAGGAGTTCTTGGTCATATTCATCATTTTGTGTATGTAAAACTTCTCACACCCTTTCCATGCATGGCATGATAACCTCAACTTAATTTTGTCCTACATGATCTAGGAATAATTTATTCAATAGTGGTAACATTACTTGTATTTGCAAGAGGTGAATGATCTTAGTTAATTCTTATAATTCAACTTCCTAGCTATCTTACTTCTTACAAGAGGTAGCATCCAACGCTTATAGGTATTTCACTAATTAGAGCTCCCCTTATAGGTTTTGGATTACACTCATAGCCTATTGTAATATGTCTTTATAGAGCATTAGATCTAGGTATTGTGCATATTTGGGTTTAGGACATGTTATACACTCATTATGACCCTTATCCCCATAAATGACAACTAAATGGTGAATCCAACTTGTGTAGTTACTTATACCTTGACTACCTTTGTACATGTAGGTTGTGTTATTAGGGTCCATTTTTTGTATTGGACTTACACCTAATGATTCCTATGCCCTTATATACATCAGACCTACCTTCGGTTAATTTTTTATATAGGTTAGGGCATTCTTTGACCTTATAGGGCCCTTAACAATACCCACACATGGTATGTATAGGGAAGTTACATTGATAATTCTTTATTGATCAACAATTATAACATGAGAATTGTGGGGACCTTCCACCACCATGTCCTCTACCTCACCCTCTAGCACCTCATTACATCCCTAGCCTATATTTTGTTAGCCTAAACCATTATTACCTTAGTTTTCCTTCCCTCCAATAGCTTTAATAGTTTTTCATGCATATCTCTATGATTTTGCGCATCTTGTCAATTACCCTATAATCAATAGTGATATGGGTGTAAGAATTACACAACTAAAAATAGATGGTTATATTTACTTATTTAGCACATTAAAAAAAAGGGTAGTTTTGGATGTCATATGCTTCTTGACAAACTTCATAACTTAGAATCAAATTATGCACATTCCTCTATGGATAGTTAATTATATTATGGCCCTTTAATTCATAGTTGGTGCACCATAGTCCACTTTGAGACTCATATGAAGAGTTTATGGTGATATTTTGGAGTTGTAAGGCCATATATGTAATCTTCACCTCCATAAATGGTTTGATCCTAGTATTTTCACTTCCAACTACTTCAGCTTTAAGTGAAAATTCAAGCACTTCTCAAGGATCTGTAAAAGTCTTCAAGGAAAGCACTCTTTAGAATAGCATGAGAAACCCCATAATGAACCCCTATGTATGATGGTAAGGGTGAATATCATATAGGATCTTCGATAGGAGAGTTTTGAACCTTACATCCTATAGGTACACACTCTCTAAGATTCATTGGGTAATCTCTTTTAGCATAATGATGATATATTATTCAAACATCAAAATCTCAAATTAATTTAGGAATTCATCCTTTAGAGTATCATAGTCAACCATGGCCTAGTTGAGATAAAATTTTAGTTAGCAAGAGTGGAAGTGATAAAGTAATGTAATCACAAACTGAGTAGCCTTACACTTGAACTAAGTTATACCTCACATACACCAATATAGTTGACACTTTAAAACATGTTTTATAGTTCTTTCCATGATGTGATACTCTAGGAGGTGCATATCCTTGTCTTAGTAGATCTATTATGGGGGTAAGATGGTAGTTAAGGCCTTTGTCCCCTTAGTGTCTATCTTGGCAATGTTCCTTCAACACCTCCAACCATGGGGTTAGGCATTGGTCCCATCATTACTACTAGTGCATTTGATGTCATTGGTGTTTTTTTACTTACTTATGGCATTGAAACACTTCCTATAGGTTGTTTCCCACCTTGCATTACTAACATTATATGATTTGGTATACTTTCTTTCACATTCTATTATGGTGAGTTAGTGCCCAATGGTTTAGAGGTACTTGTGTTCACCTCCTTGTATAGAATAATCTATCCAATCATAAAGTTACAATCTAAGTAAGTAAAACATATAAGTTTTGAGTCATTAAAAAAGTCAATAATTACTTCTATACTTTCTTCAATTGGGGGATCTAGTGCATGACCATGCACCATATGTACAAAGGGGGTAGGTGCATCAAGCATATCTGTAGTCACCAAATTCTATAGGAACATAATGAATTCCACACCTATTAAGTATTGAGATAAATTCATTGATTCATTATATATCTCATCTTCATGTTACTATATTTCAAGATATCCTTCCCCATGCCCTTCCCATTTCTTATGGGTCCTCTTGCACTTTCAGGTTCTAGATCCTCTATCAATCTACATTGTCTCTTATTATAGGTCTACCTTTTGAGATATTTGGTGTCAATTTGATCGTCCCCTTCTATTACACCTCAATTACACATCCCCTTCTCCATATTTGTGTAGTTAATACACAAAATCATTTTAGTCTTCCATCCCCAAAGTTTCAAAACCATAATCTACCATTAAATTTTTGAGCTTTACACCAAACTCCTTCACAAATGTGCCTCTAGGGTCACACAAAAATTGGTACTCTACTTCATTAGGGCATAAATATTTAGGGAATTTTTCCACCATTTATTCAACACTCTAGTCCAATTAACATCAAAGGTCTAAAGGCTCTCTAGGCACTCCTTTATCCAATCGTAACATCATCTATACCTTTATCTTATGTGGGTTGAATATACATCCAACCACCTGTACACATGCTTAGGTCATTCATATAAAAATAATTTATATAAATCATCATATAGGTTATCCTAGACCCATATTATAGGATTTTGTCCTTTATAAGTTGAATGTTTTAGCACAAAGCTATCTTCCATTTGTTGTATCTAGTTCTCAATGTTTTTAAGATAAAGCTGGTACATCATTCTATCATAGCATTACAACAACAAAATTCAACATAGGTCCCAACAATAGAACCAAAATGTAATGATGAACTCATCCATTTAGTTCTTAGTTTACTACAACCATGAATAAGCATGGGATTTTCCCTTTACACTCAAAATTTAAACACTCAGTTGCACCAACGTCAATCCATATAAGGCACAAACCTTATGCACTCACCTAAAGCATAACTGAGAAGGAACTGGGGACTGTATTAGGATATTTATGTCATGGAATGAGGATTTAATTAGGGGAATTCATCAATTTTATAAAACTTAAGTTAGATCCATAAGTGAAAGCCTTTTATGGATTAAGCCTAGTGTCATATAGGCACTTAAGAGGTCATAAGTCTGCTTATACTCATTTTATATAGATGCAAAATACATAAGTATTGGGTTACTAGCATAGACCTATATTCATCCTTCATACTAAATAATGGTGATGTCATGGAATTTTAAAGAGACTCTATTACCATAACAAACCAGTAACATACACGAGCATTAATCAACACAATTTAGTAAATAGTGTCATATCACAAATCTTTGTATTATATTAATAATATAACAAGACATGGAAACTAGATGTAGAAAAAAATTTAAATCAATAATATTCATCATTAATCCAATTCCTTAAGAGATTATATATTCATATCATAATACTTAATAACCTAGAGGCTCACAGATGAGCTTAGGCACTTACAATTGGATCCAAACATCCTTCATACTATTCATAGGCCTTAACAGCTACTAAAATAATGTCTACAAAGATTTAAGATCATTTTTATAGAGATTCATTGTAGTTATTCATCTCCCTACCTCTTATGGATTGAGATCCTTCAATAATACTTTAGGAGGATCTTCACTATGGTATGAGTTTCACAGTGATTGCTGAGCTAAAATTTGGTCATCATAACCATCACCTCTGTGACTCTACAAACTTCATGATATAGTTGCCATGTCTCCTAAAATATTTTAATATGACCAAAATTTATATAATATTACTATTAATCTACCAATTGACATAATATTTATTTTAAACCTATATTTTTTTATAAAAATCTGAAAGGCTAACGACTCAAGAAAATTATCCTCTCATGCCTAGGTGGATGTGATATGGGTGTAAATACTCTACTAAGGGTTTAGGGGGCCAATATTCAATAAGATATATCATGGACACATTTATTGTAAGACTTCTTGAGTTTATTTTTATTATATCATGTGATAGTAGGCATCATGATATAAAAAACCATGATAACTGAACTAAAATATGCATAAGGACTGACACATGATCTAATAAACTATTGAAAATAATTCCCCAATGATAAACACCATGATGATAATTATGGATAGACTCAAGAATAATTAACAAGGAATCACCTAATGAACACATATAAACTGAGTCAAGGAACAACAATAAAGAAAAAATAAACAAACAAATAAGAAGACAAAACATGAAGAAACAAAAGTCACAAAATGAAAAAAAACATAATAAAATGAAACAACCACAAATAATGGTTAATCACAATGTTAGTGTAAAAAATAGAAAAAAAGATCATTAACATTACCCCTGAGTTATAAAAAACAATAAAATAAATAAACAAAATGGGGTAAATAGAAGAAAATGAATGGGGTGGCTGAGCAGACTCCAAATACACTAGGTAAGTGGACATTGCCTACATTTTTTTATGGATGCAAGATCTAAAATAAATTTTATAAAAAATGTAGTTCTCTCATGATATGGGATAGAATAAAATGATGACAATAAAACATTATTGATTTTGTATAATAAATAAGCATGTAATCACAAAATGATGAGAGCATGGGAAACTAGGCTAATAAGGATGGGGAAACTAAATGACAAGTGGTTTCTTGTGATATAACTAGGGATCCAAAAATACTTAAGGTAAAGAAGTGGTTAATGTTTAGGATTTTTTATACCTATTTAAAATATTTTTTATATTTTATAAAGTGTTTGTAAATGTTTTTTTAAATTTCTAAAGTATCTCAACTTGCTCAAGGAAGAAGAGATACTAAATGGTCCAAGCTCACAAAATGGTGAGAGCATTCAAACTTAAATTGTTGTCAAATTGCAAGAGAATTCATACTCAAATTAGTCATAAAATGGAAAGAGAATGGCAAAGGTTGACTGAGATAACCTCAATTATAATTGGGAAATAGTCCTAGAATGGGACCTCAAGTCACTACAGTTCCACCTTGTAATAGAGGAATCGAACTAGGTAGAAGCAAATTCATAAAATAAGAAAAGTAGGAAAATGGCATAGAATGACATAGGAATGGCAAGGCTTTACTTAAAGGAATGATAATGGTTTTGTTCCTAATTTACCCATAGGCAGTTATAATGAAGAGACAATGGTATAGGTCAATGATACTAATTTTCCCAAAGTTGGTTATAATTAGTATCATAATAATGATACTCTAATTTTCTCAAAGATAATTATAATCGATAGTAAATAAATGGAATGAAATAAGGAATGAAGGATGAAAATAAAAAACCACTATCATACTACTCCATAGTATGGCCTTTATCTAGAATATTGAATCAACTTCTGAAACTTGATCTGAATCTTCTTATTGGAAGTGCTTGTGAAATCAATGTAACAAGACCAAGGTCAAAGGGGTTGGATAGGGAGGATTAAAACAATTGGGTTGATAAAAAAGGTATGCTCGAGTGGTATATGATAGAATGGTATGGTACACAAAATAATGTCCATATTATGGTATAATGGAAATGGTCCTCGTAGACAATATAATAGGTCTCTCAATGAAGGAGTACTTGAGGTGTATAATGTTCATCAGCTCTCAAGTTCATCTAAATTAGGTGTAGAGATCCTATATAATTTAGAGACATAATTTTAAATAATGATGAAAGGGCCTATCTAGTTGGGTTTAAACTTTCCCTTGTGCTTCTTCCTAGCCATGGTATTTTATTGGTTTTCTTTAAGAAAAATATCACCAAGTTTAAATTCTCTATATTTTACCCACTGATTATAGTAGCCACAAAGTCTATTCTGGTATACTTGAAGGTCATTGACTGTGACCATGAATTTTTCATCAAATAAATCCATATATTATAGGTGAGATAATAAATAAGCTTCATCATCTAGAACATGCTTCAAATAGATGCACAAAGAAGGTAACTTGACCTCAATGAGAATAATGGCCTTCATTCCATAATTGAGGGAATATGGAGTGGCTCTTGTTAGGGTATGGTAATTGGTATTGTATGCCTAGAGGGTGCATAATATTTAAAGGATCCAATCACATATAGCATCATTGACAATCTTTTTAAAGATGATGATAATGGTTTTACTGGATGCTTCTACCTGGCCATTACCTTATATGGTAGAAAAATGTTGAGTAATTTTGTACTCAACACATAGTGATTTGACATCATTATTTTTAAATGATCCACCATTATTAGATATAATTTCAAATGGGATACCATAGTGGTAGATGAGATGGTTGAAGATGACTTTGGAATTTTTCTTTTTAGTCATATAAATAATGGGTATAGCTTCAACCCAATTTGTGAAATATTCAGTAGTAGTGAAGATGTGTTTATGGCCATCATATGAGGTTGGGTTTATCTTCCCAATGAGATCAAGGTCCCATCTAGAAAATTAACATGGTATAATAATTGGTTTTAGTGTCTTGTTTTGGGCATGAATTAGATTGGCATGCCTTTAACATTTGTTGCACTTTTTGACATAAGTAGCTACATTTGCATCCATAGTTGGTCAATAATACCTAACACATAAGAGATTTTTGGATAGGATGGACCTAATTATGTGAGATCCACATACTCCTTCATGAGCTTACCACAATCCTAATGTTGATTCTACTCAAGTTAAACAACAAAGAACATTTCCATCAAAGTTATGACAATAAAGGGTTGGTCCAAGTAAGTTATATCGTGAAACATGGTGGGTAAAGGCTTTGGTTTGTTTTCATGATATATTTGGTGGCATAATGTGGTCATAAAGGTAGGTGTAAAGTTTTCAATACCATATACAAATGGGACCAATAATATCATAGATCACTGCAATGGTTAAAGGTTCATGAGTTAGGGATAGATGATTTTCATTAAAGAATTGATATTCTTTTGTCATATCAGTATGATAAATCAAAGATCCAATTGTGGCCATGGCATATGTTGTTCTATTCCTGACCCTTGGTATGTGTTAAAAATGTATGTCGGTAATCTATTGTTTGAGAGTGTCAACTATGGCCTTGTATGGCACCATCTTATCATATTTGGTCTGAAAGTGGTTTGTAACCTAATTAATGATTAAGTTAGAATCACCATAAACTTTGAGATGTTAAATATTCCATTGTACTTCTTCATGAATCCTTATAATGAGTGCTTCATATTTGGACATGTTGTTAGTATAAATAAAGCTAATATGTAATGATTTAGGGATGAGATCCCCCTATGGTGTAATAAATAATAGGTCTGCCCCTAATCCATGTGATTTGAATAATATATCAAAATATAACTTATAATTCTATACCTCAAGAGGTGTATTAATGATGGTCATAATGGACTCATCCAGGAATTGAAATGTTAGTAGTATTATATTTTCAAGGGAAGTGTTAGCAAGTTGATCTTTAAGTACTTAGACTTTGATGGCCTTTTTATTGATGTATTTTATCTTAAAATTACTCAGAATCATGATCCACCTAGTCATGTGGCCTTGTAAATCTATATTTTATAGTAGATACTTGATTGGATATAATTTGGAAATAACTATTGTTGAGCATGCAATTCCATAATTTTTTAGATGCAAAGACTATAGACAAATAAGATTTTTTAATGGGTGTATAATTGTGTTCATAAAAAACTAGTGTATGAATTATATAATACACAACATGGTCTTTTGGATTATCATCATGTTAAGACAGAAGTAGCCCCAGGTATTTCTTGGTTATAGATAGGTATAGTAAGAATTAATTTCCTAGCATAGGAGGGAACAAAATAGGTAGGTTTACAAGATATACCTTTAAATGATGGAAGGATTTCTAGAATTTGTCATCATAATTAAATGTGACACCCTTCTTAAATAAGTGTGTAAATAGATGACATTTGTCAACCAATTAATAAATGAAGCATTTGATAGATTGAATTTTGTTTTGCAAAATATGGAGTTGCTTCAAATTAAAAGGTGGTGGCATCTCTATAATGGCTTGCACTTTCACAAGATCAAATTAAATGTCTCTAAGAGACACAATGAATCTAAGTAATTTTCTATAATTAATTCCAAAAACACTCTTATTAGGATTGATTCTGACCTTGTATTTATATAGTCTCTCAAATATCCTTCATAGTGCTACTAGATGATCAACCTTAGTCTTTGATTTTCCCAATATGTCATCAACATAGTCTTCAATAATGTCATGCATGATTTAGTGAAATATGATAGTCATGGATATTTGGTATGTGGCCCAAACATTATTGAGACCAAATGACATAACCTGATAATAAAACATTCCCTAAGGAGTGGTGAATGTTGTTTTATGTTGGTCTTCTAGTGCAATTTAAATCTAGTTGTATTTTAAAAATTTGTCCATCAGTGAAAGCATTTCATACTTGGCTATGGAGTCAATTATCATGTCAATAACTAGTATAGGAAAATAATCCTTAGGTCAAGCTTTGATTATATCTCTAAAATCAATATAGATTTTGATTTCTTCTAGCTTCTTGTTGACTAGCATAACATTTGAGATCTACTCTGAATAGTCGACTAGTCAAATACATCTCACTTATAAGAGTTTTTCCAACTCTTTCTCTACTAATACAATAATTCAAGGATGCATATTGATTAATTTCTACTTCACACATTTGGCATCAAGCTATATAAGAAGGTAGTGTACAACCAATGTAGGGTCTAAACCTAGCGTGTTTGTGTACACCCAAGTAAATATGTCAACAAATTCCCTCAAAAAGGATACAAAGATGTTGCATTTCATTCCTCCTCATTGAGTTACATGCATAATTTGATCCATTTTAGGTCATCTAGAGTCCTAATGTTGACTTCTATAGTGTCTTACACAAGAAGAGTTAAACCATATTCCATAATGGTTGACAATGATTGGAATTGGCCTGTATTGGTATAGGCTTTTATGTGGACTGGCTCTTCAAGTTACCCTATGAAATATGAATCATAATGTCCCAATGGTAAGTATGGCCATGTGATAAACACTATTAGAAACTCTTGGATAATTCTATTGAAGGCATACTATTCTTCAGAACTAAACTTGAACCCATAGGTAAGTTCATCATTAGTGGTCTCCTAAGATATGTTTGAGGAAGGTTGAACACCCACATCTAATGGTACATGAGACAAGTTTTCAACACTAGACTAGTTTTTCTCTTTACTTTTACCCTGGTCTAAAAATGCCTCAAAGAGGTTTTCAATTTGGGACCTCAATGTTTTATTTATTTATTTATTTGTGGCTAAGGGTGTTCAGTTATTCTCCAAAATAGGTTATAGGATATAGTTGGATTGATAACCCTTGTTTGTGGTCTCCCAATAGAACATTGTCTCTTAGGCATAGAAAATCTCAAAAGACTTCATCATTCTCAAACTAATCTACAGGCACTATGGATTATTTTTGGACTCAGGCTACAAGTTGAGGGTCATAAAGATGAAGTGGATTATGGATAACTAGTTTAAGGGTACAAATGACATGAGTGTAAAATAAATTGGTATAAACCAAGTCTTCATAAGGGCTATGATTGGATTATGCTTTGTTTTCAACATCATCATCATTATTCATTAGTGTTTAAACATGAACAATATACATGGGGTCACCCCCAGGTAGTTTAAATTTGAGACCATAGGTTCTTTTATACTGAGTCATAGATATGGGCTCAAGAATTCCCTACTTATTTAACATGAGGTCTCTTACTTGATAGGGGTGATTCTTCATGATCTTGTTTGGAATGGTGTATTTGTAATTATTATATAAATTAGATAAGTTGTCATTGTATTACCATGATTCATCACCTTTAAGTGGGTCCCATTCTTGACCAGTCACTGGCATGAAAATGATAGGTGTTGGACTATGTAGTTTTCCATTTCCATTTTGCTTCCATTCCATGTAAGGTGGATTGAATTTAGGTATTCCATAGAACTTGGGGTTATGTGAAAGTTTGGAAATGTGGAACATATCATGGGTTAAATATTATCCTAGTCCATTATCTATGATGTTAAAATGATTGGAAATTTTAGGGGGTGGCATGTGGGGGGATGAATCAAGGGTATATAGGTTAAGGTAATTGGCCTCTAGAAAATAAGCAAATATTTCTTTCACCTTGTCCTTATTGAGAATTAGATTGAAGCCAAAATGTTAGTTATAAATTTTATACTTATCCTCTAAATGTTTACAATGTTCATAGGGTTGTAAATCTCCATGAATAATGACCTTCATGCCACAATGAGAGAACTTAAGACACTAGTGTAATGTTGAAGGGATTACATGAATCTTATGTATCCAAGGTCTACCCAAAAACAAATTATAAGACAAATCAATGTCTAACACATGGAATAGTATATCATGGCTCAAAGGCCCAATGATAATTGGAAATATGATGGTGCCTTATGATTCTCACTCTTCATTGTCATAGGCTTTGATTGTGTTCTTTTCTATCCATAAATGGAATGTTGTGTATTTGAGATACTTGATGAGCTTTAGAGACACAATATTTAGGCTTGATCCATTATCTATGATGATACGCTTCACTTTTTGTTGTATGATGACAACTTAAATGTATAATTTATTATTATGAAGATGGAAAAGGGATGACATATCACTTTTGTCGAAGATTAATTATTAGCCTCAGGATAGATGTCCAACCAAGGCTTGGAATTTATCTAGGGATATGTCATTAGGAATTTTTGATTATCTTAGGAACTCTGTCAATATGTTATTATTGATGGTAGATGTATGAAACAAATACAAGATGGAAATTTGGGTGGGAATATTGTGTAATTATTCTAAAATATCAAACATTTTGTCTTTCTAAGTGGTATATGACTTGTTCCTAGCTAGAATAATGGGTTGGATGGCTGTAGTGGAAGATGGTTGTGAGCTTGAGATGGTAATATTTAAATGTTGAGTTATGATTTCATAATCAATATTATATATAGAACCATTATTACTATCAAATGATGGTGGAGGGGGACTAGATAGGATAATTCTTAGTTACTAGTACACTTATATGTGGTCATGGGGCAATGATGAGTTATCGATATAAGGTCCAAAAGTAATAATCCATGCTTGATGGTGTACCTATATGCAATCCCAAGTCAAGGAAGGATCACTAGCATAGACTAGTTGATTATATTTGGTTAGTAATGGTCTTTTTCAATTACAACTTGGTCTTAGATTGATGGGGATGGTGGAAACATGACCTCCCACAATATGGCCTACAAAGTTGTTATAGTCATATGAAAATATGTGGTAAGTCTGTTGGGCATTATTATCATCATTTTGGCCTTGGTTCCATCCATATGGTTGAAATTATTTTTATTATTAATAAAATTATTGTGGTTTTCTCAATTTTTGATACTGTTGTTGATACTATTTTGGCTTTTATTGTTGTAGGTTGTTATTGGTATGTTTTGGAAAAGGGTTTTGATAAATACCCAGGTTGTGATTAGATATAAAAGCTCCATCATCTAATGTTATCTCCCCATTTTTCAACATATTTTAAATAAGATGTTTAATTTTCACATAATGGTAAAAATAATGTCCATTAACCTAATGATATTCACAAAATTCATTTTTTTAGCACCAATTAGGGTAAGGAATACCCTGAAGATAGTGTTTTGGGATAGGACAACTAATCAGATTAGTAATAGATAATTTATAAAACATGGATTCAATATGATATTCAATATTACTAAAGATGTTTTGAGTAGGCACATTTCTCTTTGGAGGAGGAGGTGTTTTCAAAGGCAAAGGTTCCTACATTTGTTGTGCTAGTCTAGATTGTTACAAAGGCTGTGCTTACTGAATAGGTTATTCATAAGGAGTAATTTACATTTGTAGAATAGGATGAGTAGATGGAATTTAATTTTTTTGTACATTTTTTTAATCAATTACTCAATTTCCAATAACATTATTATTATAATTAAATTTCTTGAAACTTTCATAATTATTGGCCTAAGCTGGTGTTGATGCTTGCACTTAGACTTGGTTGTGATTTTGGCTATCTCTTTGGTTTTGGTTTGATGAGGTAAGTTTGATAATAATTTTTTTAATAGGTTAATTTTAAATTATTAAACCTTTTTCAATGATTTACTTGAAGGTATTCACACTCTATAGCTCTAAAAGGTAGGATATCTCATTGTACAAAATTTTAGTAAACATGACGACTAATTATTTATCTAGTAAACTATGGGTGAAATAGTTAGAAAGTAATATCCATCATTATAGATAGATTTTAAAATTTTCACTATCCTTATATTTGTATTGAGTCAAATCTACCAAATAAATCTCATGTTTGATATTTTAGGATAAATGTTCCACAAATTTGTCCAAAAGATCATCAAAATTAGATACTAGCATTTATTGAAAAGGCTTGGTAAATACTTTTAAACAAAAAAAGGTATGATATTTAATCTAAAAAATCTGAAATACTTTGGCATAAACTAGGCATTCAAATTTAGACATGAACTTGGTCAATTGGTATAAGGCATGAAACAAAAGGCACATGAAAGATAGGCTATTTCTTCCAAATCTAGGAACAAACAATTTTTTTTCAAATTAAATAAATAATTAACCTAAGTTATACAACCCAAAAGAGAAAGATCAATGTTTAGGCCAAAATTACATGAGGCATAGGTAGAAATCAATCAATTTTTATATTTTAACTTGTCAAGGCTAAGTAAAAACTCAACTTAGAAAACTATGATTCTTTAAATAGACAACAAGCTAAACATAAATGGATAGTAGAATGACACTAGGTATATATCCAAAAGGTAAATTTGTTTTTGGTTTCAAACTGAAAATTTAGACAAAAGGAAAACAAGTCTATAAAATGATTCAAACAATGTAATGATGTTATCACACTATAAAGATAGGATTAATGATTTGGTTGTCAAGATCTAGGAAGCACAATTGATTACCAAGCAACTAAACATGTGGAATTAACCAGAAGTAAAAAGTAACTAGAATTCAAAAACAACATAGAATATGAGAGACAATACCCAATTATATTAATACTCTTCTAGAAGGAAATACAACAAAGAAGATGCCACAGTCTTCTTCCTTACACACCTCTACGGCTCCCACACCTCTAGGGCATAAACAATAAATCTCTTCAAGAGCTCACTCTCTCTCTCTTACAGTCCCAACACACAACTCAAACACAGAGTTGGTGTTCACCTCTAACCAATTAGTATCACTACTGCTAGTACACTGAGTATACACACATACTCAATCGAGTACACAACGCACTCCAAGTAGATCTCCCATGAACTTGCAACAACCTGCAACTCAAATGATCTTACTTTGGAAGGATCTACCTTGCCTTCCTCTTTTGCTCTCCAACTGAGTACACACCATACTCCAAGTAGATCTCCCCTAATATTGCTTCTTAGTGTGTTGCTAACCTCCTTGATCTTGCACACTTGTAAATCAATTTGTTTCTGTAGACCTGCAAACCTAGATCTCGTACACACATACACCTGCAAATCAATGATCTTACTTACCATGCAATCTCCAAATGTGGCCTTGCACACCTGCCGACCAAGATCCTACATACATGAAGAATCCTTCTGATTCTCCAAACTAGCACCCACACTTGGCACTATGGCAGTAGGAGGAACACACCTTGCTCTCTTCACTCTGAAGAAGCTAATATTTGCTCTCTTACTCTCTAGCATGAATTACAATACAACCCATGAGTTTATTATATAGATCTCATGCAAACAATAATTAGACATCTAATTACAATAATTAGATTTGTAGCTTTAAGTCTATAATTGGCCTTTAACATGCAAACAACTGGTTCATTAACTAACTATCCATGAACTGGCAGTTCTAGAACTGCATAGGTGACTGATGTCAGTCCCTATCTACCTAGAGGTGATTGATGCCAACCGATCCCTGACTGATGTCAATTGCTCTTTTCACTGTATATGACCAATGTCGACTAATCAAACCAACGTCGGTTGCTCTGTAACTTAGCAACCTCTTCCATGTCTGCATTAGTGAATCTTTTAGCTCCATAACCTAACAATATCCCACTTGAAGATAAACAAATGCACTATACATGTACCTATACATCATCTAATTTTTTTCTTGGCTTGTATCCCTCTTCAAGCTTAACCCTGAAGACCAACCACCACACATCCTATGGTGCAAACCCTATCATCCAAGTAACCTGCCACATCCGCATCTACAAACCCATGTACAAAAGAACTTGACCTTGCATAGCATGTTGACTTGCTGCTGGTCCCTCTCAGATACCTGAGAATCCACTGAACTGCCCTCCAGTGCTTCTTTCCCAGATCAGCTTGAAACTTTCTGATAGCTCCCACTACTGGTGTAAAATCAAGGAGTACACATGTACTCAACCTCATCATGTGATTGGGGACCCTATTCTATGAACTATCCATTCATAGGTGTGCTTCCCTATTTTGTATCTTGCACTACCTTCACACAATAATCTTGTGACAACATCAACATGTGATCTTCCCTGTCTCTAGGATTACTCATGCCAAAGAATTTCACTGCTACCAAATTCTTCATGGCAAACCACTAAACTAACCTTACCTTTAGCTCAGTAAAACCTATATGTCTGAACCTACAACAAGCTCATCCTCCACATATAGTAACAGGATAATGTCGTGACCATCATCCACCTGGTAAGACAAACACAATGGTTACACTAACACTGACTAAAGCCCTACTTTTTCATCCACCTGTCAAAACCTGTACCACTATCCTACAGCTTTCTCAAGACCATATCACCTGGCCTTCCATCTCACGTGTCCATTCTCTCTATTCTTTAACTAAGGTATCCATTCATCTTTCAGTGCTTTCATACTGGTTGGCAACCCTACCAAATCTTCCATTTGGTTTTGTATCCTGTTCATGCCATGCTCCCACTGTTTCCTGGATCCTTCTTGCTCTATAGTAAGTAACGAGTATAAATAAGAGGAACAATGTATTTGAGTCTTACTTACCCTTTTATTCCTCCATATGGGCATTTGAGACTCCTTTAAAACTTGTTGTCTGCCTAAAATCCATTCCAGTGATCAACCTCGGTCATCACATAGTCTACATCCGACTGATGTCTGTTCTATGTGACTATCTAGGTCATCGATGCCAGTTATCCTACTGATGTTAGTCTCCACCTACCTGACACCACTAACTCCTTTGGTCTGCACATGACTGACATTGGTACCTATCTATTTGATGTCAGTTACCCTTGACTGATGCCAGTAACTGTGTTCACCTATGAGTGATGACTTTTTACCCGTGAGCTTTCTTTGAATCATACCCATGTCCAAACTGCCCTACTTAGAGATATCTAGTCCCATCCACTAATCTCTATTCATCATCTCCTCCAAGAACACCAAGGCTTTCCAGTTCTTAAGTTTATCAAATACATCAGTCTTCCTTTTCCTACAATAAACACAATCCTTTCTTATAGCATCTCACTGCTCACAAAAATCTCAATCTTTGCTCTCCAAAGCTGAACTCTTACCATTTGACTTAAGAACATCCATTCCCTTCTCACTTATGTGACCAAGCCTACAAAGCCACACCTATGCAATAGAAGTGGAATCAGTAATACAAGCAAGTAGATAAAGAGTACCTGCTTTCTTACCACATGCTAATTCAAGTGCATCCTTGGTAACATTCCAAGAATCCACTGTGATATTTCCTGTGCATCTCTCATCACCCAATTTTCCTGAAGCAATTAGCCACATATTCAAGACTGGGACCTGCATGACCTCCTTCAACACCCATGTGTTGGTCACCTGTAATTTCAGCCACACTTCCCCTTTGCCAATACTTTGACAAGGCTCACCAACCCCTCTATTTTGGATTACATGGAAAGAGGCAACAGAATCTATAAACCAAGATTCTACTTTATCCAAGAAACATCTTAGAGCATCCTATGCAACAACACCTGCAACATCTACTTCTTCAGTTCCTTCATGCCGATCTGCTACCAACCAATAATTTTTATTTACTTGGTCTTTCTTTCCATAACACCGTAATTGACTATTCATGCTTTTCAATTCCTCCATTTTTAGTGTACTTTCTTCTACCATTGCTATACTCCCACTCAATCAGAAACCCCTGAGAGTGACCTGTAATCAAACACAAAACCTACTCCTTGCAACCTTAGCTCTGATACCACTTTGTCAGGATCTAGGAAGCATAATTGATTACCAAGAAACTAAACATGTGGAATTAACCAGAAGTAACAAGTAAATAGAATTCAAAAACAACACAAAATATGAGAGATAATACCCAATTGTATTAATACTCTTCTAGAAGGAAATACAACAAAGAAGATGCCACAGCCTTCTTCCTTACACACCTCTAGGGCTCCCACACCTCTAGGGCATAAATAGTAAATCTCTTCAAGAGCTCACTCTCTCTCTTATGGTCCTAACACAAAACTCAAACATGGATTTGGTGTTCACCTCCAACCAGTTAGTATCACTACTACCAGTACACTGAGTATACTCACATACTCAGCTGAGTACACAACACACTCCAAGTAGATCTCCCATGAACTTGCAACAACTTACAACTCAAATGATCTTACTTTGGAAGGTTCTACCTCACCTTCCTCTTTTGCTCTCCAAATGAGTACACATCCTACTCCAAGTAGATCTCCCCTGATATTGTTCCCTATTGTGTTGCTGACCTCCGTGATCTTGCGCACCTACAAATCAACCTAGTTTTGGACACCTGCAAACCTAGATCTCGCACACACATACACCTGCAAATCAATGATCTTACTTACCATGCAGATCTCCAAACGTGGCCTTGCACACCTACTGACCAAGATCCTATATACATGAAGAATCCTTTTGATTCTCTAAACTAGCACCCACACTTGGCACTATGACACTAGGAGGAACACACCTTGCTCTCTTCACTCTGAAGGAGCTAATATTTGCTCTCTTACTCTCTAGCATGAATTAAAATATAGCCCATGAGTCTATTATATAGATCTCATGCAAATAATAATTAGACATATAATTACAATAATTAGATCTATAGCTTCAAGTCTATAATTGGCCTTTAACATGCAAACAACTAGTTCGTTAACTAATTATTCGTGAACTGGTAGTTCTGGAATCGCACAGGTGACTAATGTCAGTCCCTGTCTGCCTAGAGGTGACTAACATCGGTTGTTCTTCTCACTGTATATGACTGACATCGGCTGATCAAACTGACATCGATTGCTCTGCAACTTAGCAACCTCTCAGCAACCTCCTCCATGTCTGCATCAGTGAAGCTTTTAGCTCCACAACCTAACAATGTGTCAAGGCTAAGTAAAAACTCAACTTAGAAAACTAGGATTCTTTAAATAGACAACAAGCTAAACACAAATGGATAGTATAATGACACTAGGTATATATCCAAAAGGTAAATTTGTTTTTGGTTTCAAATTGGAAATTTAGGCAAAAGGAAAAAAAGTCTATGAAATGATTCAAACAATGTAATGATGTTATCACACTATAAAGATAGGATTAATGATTTGGTTTTAAAGACTTAAAGGCACAAGACTTAAAATGAATTGGGCAAAAAAATGTTACCCTTTTCAATCAAGTGACACACACAAATAATATTTATTAAGAGACCAAGGAAAAATTTATGGTGTCAAATGGGTGGCATAATGCTTTCTCAAACAATGGAGTGATGTGAAAAAACCACTCATTTTAACATGGTATGATAAATAAAAATAGATACTTTAGAATTAAGATCATGCAATAAAAATGATAAAATGACATAAACACCTAAGTGTAATGTTATAGAGCCTAAAATTGACAAGGTTACATAATACTATTGAATTCCATCAATATACTCACTCTTGAGAGGATTTTAAGTGTTAATCCAAAACTAAAAGTGCATGAAAAGTAGGGTTTTTAGGCCCCCTCTTCTCCCAAGAGTTTGTACTCACCCTATATATCTTTGGTCATAATAGTGACAAAAAAAGCATTTGATCATAATATATCATAATATTATAAATATTAATTATCTTCTAATAATAAAAAGTCAAAATAATTGGATGTACTTCAGTATACTTTCTTTACATCAACAATATGCGTATGGTAAGTGGGGTTGTTCTAATCTATCAATTTTTATGCATTTATAGATGGTCCCAATTTTGGATATCACTAGAGATGAAATTGCATTAATTAGATCCACATCAACTATCTTGTTATGAAAAGGTCTAGTCCTTTTCATAACCACTACATCTATCACTTTCTCAGTGTAGTGTTATGTCCGAGTTCCCCCTATGGTCTGAGATGGACTACCACTAATGGAACTTGTTTTAACCACTCAAAACAAGCATCCCGATGGGTCATCCTAAATTTATATGCTTCACCATGGAGTGGGGTTGAAATGATGTTGAGAGATGAATTCCCAAGTCAATGCTTCCGTAAATAACCCTTGAGGAGGTGATGAACTCCTACTCACAATCCAAAATGCATGAAAGTAAAAGACAAGTGAAAATACTTTAAAGTCATGTTTAGGTCACTCAAACTATATGTATTTATGGAGGACCTTAATGGAATTTTTTTCATGATTTTGGATTAAAGCTACTGAGGCAAATAATGAGCACTTTTGATCACCCAATTTCCCTAAAGGGGATGGGGGAAAGCATACATGCATCAATAATTTTGATTAAATAAGTAACTTCAAAAAATAATAAATAAAAATTAAACTCTTAAGACTATTTATCTAGTGTGAGAATTCATTTTTATCACCAAAACTAAATATGTAGTGAATTTTTTGGCCCCTTGACATTAGTTTGAAAAACTTGTAAAACACTTCAAAAATAACTAAGCATGAAAACACTAAGTTCTTTTTCAACACCAATGCCAAGGTGTGAAAATATTTAACCATGCTCAAATTTATATTTTTTCACCTTAGGACTTATATTTTTTAGAGGGTTTTTTCCTACTTAGAATCCCAAATTTGAATGAGAAAAAAATATTTTTAATTTTTCTCTTAGGTTTATCTATTTTTCTATCTCAAAGATCGATGTCAATCTACATAGGGATCTATGTCAGTCTATAGGGATAGACATCAATCAATCTAAAGGTATTAATGTTGAATGACATATATCAATGGTGTTTTTCCTACAAAACACAAAAAAATAACAATATGGTTTAATAAAAAGATTGTTATCCAAATGAACTTTAAAACTAACAAATAACACTAGATCCTGCAATAAAATAGTCCATCAAAAAATATTAAGGATTTTAGACACAACAAAAACTAGAATACTCAAGAAAAATTCATTAAAAATATTTTTTCCATTCTCTATTCTAGACACAAGGGTTGCCATCAATTCTAGTATCATTGATGTTGGTCTTATCAGGATCAACACCAATCTCCATGTAAAATATGTGTCACTAAAATATATATATATGAAAAATAAAGTTAAAACTCAAATTTTGAAGATTATTAAACATCCATTAACAAAACTAAGAGCTAAATATTAGTCTCATTGCTTATATGGTATGGTCCATTGGTCCCACTAGGTGTGCCATTTGTGATCATAGGAATCCAAGAAGGGAGGTTAGTATAGTGATAGGTCAAGCAATGAAAATTCAAATAAAAACACACTAACACTTACACTCATAGCCTAGATACTAGTGAGATATTAGTAACAAATTCTAAATTAAAGCACAACAAAAACATAAAAGATAATAAATCTTTTACCTTCTTTTGGATCTCCAAATGATTTGTTGAGTGGCTTACTCAGCTTGTGCATCAAGAAGTCTTTGGAAATGGAGGTTTTGTATCTCTTCTCCTTTGCACCATGGCTTTGATGTTTCTTTTGATTTATTTGTCTTAATATTTTGGCAATATAAAACTATTTTAAAAGCTTGTTTCTATTTAAATTAACATTATAACTCTCGCTTGTGAGAGCTTAAAAGTGAAGAGGTATGGCCTTGTATATATAGCCTTAGGAATTAACACTCACCCAAGGTGTGTTAGGGTTGAGCTAAGGCTTGTAATGGGTTAAAAATAAACCTAGGTGAGTCAAATATAAACCCAATATAGTTAATAGTTATCAAGTAATTATGATTTACAATTACTAGGCATGTATCTCAAAATTAGATATTTTAGTATATTTTCAAAGAGCTTGACAACTAGGCATGGCTCTAAAAATACCTAACTCTAGAGGGTAAGTATACTTTAATTTTATCCCACCACTTTTTATTATTAAACCATTTCTAGGGATATAAAATTAGTCTCCCATTTTACCTCTTAAAGTCTTTGGAATGCATAGCTCTTGCCCACTAGGTTAATGAATCAAACCCTATAATGCATCAAGAACTTATAATATTTTTGGTAAAACATGGCCAAAACTTGAAAGGTAGGGAGGTCCCCCTGGGGGGTCCTCACCTAAGGAGGAACCTACCTAAATATCCTACTAGCCTTCTATTAGTACCCCTTAAACTAGTCTATCTAAAACCCCCATTGATGACTTCCTACTAAATTTATTTATCCCTAAGCCCAAAATATTTATTATATATGAGGGAACCTCCATGAAGGTCACTGAGAAGGGTAAACATATCCTATCTAAAGAAATGAAAAATAATAAACAACATTTGGATATATTCAACAATAAATTGTAGGAAGTCGAGTTGAACCTAACAAGTCTCATTCAAGAATGAAATGCCTTGCATGGGAAAGTGGAAATGACTATCCAATCTTTCATCAATTCCAAAAATGTTAACTATACTCATATTAAACAACTAATAAAGGTGAGAGAGACCCCCCGCCTAATATCCCTAACATGACTCCAATCAAGAAAATCCCTCTATAAGAACAGGGACATAAAAGGATTTGGATGATCCTCCCTCGAGATGATGCTAAAGGACATGTTAACAGGATGAGGGCCAAAGTTTACAAGACAAATTGGGGTTTACCTAATAATATATCTAAATATGAAAAGGAATTATCAGAGAATCCCCCTCCTAATATGTTTTTTGTTGTGTTTTGTTTTGCCTTCTAAGGGGTTAACTAGCTTATTTTTTGTTATTTTTGTTGTTTTGGCCTTTGAGGCATGCTAATATTTTGTATAAAACTTTTATTGTTGATGGATCATTTTAAAACTAGGTCCTTTACCCAATCAAATAAAAAAATATATCTTGACAACTCATAAAGGCAGTGATGAAAGGCTAAGATATTTTGAATTTTTGAATTTCCTTTTTTAGATATTCATTAATTTGAAATGGATAATTCAACTAGGCATTTAATATTATTTAATTTTTTAATCTATTTATATTATTATTTTTTCATTTCCAAGATTTTATTTAAGTGTGCAAGTGCCCCACTTAATAGGTCCATATGCCAAATTGATAGTTGTGATGTCGCAAGGTGATTGTGGATGAATCTATGAGAGGTTTTTGTTACATATGATAGAATACCCATATTAGGGATGCCTCAACATGATTTTGAGCTTTGATGAATGATGCACAAGAAAATTTGGGATGTTTAGTGATTCTTATGCTTAATTTTCAATGGTTGGTAGAAATTGGTCTGAATTCCTATCAAAAGCTAGTTATTGCCAATTTTAGGCATCTGCACATACTTTTTGGTTTTGAATTCTCCTACCAATTTCTGTTGTTCCTTATTTAAGATTCATATTTGCATGATTATTCTTAAAGATTAACTCTAGAGATCGACCAATCAAATATCGTATAATTTATCACTTCTTATTTATGTTAATTATCACACCCTTAACCATATACATAATTTCACAGGTAAATAATTATTACTTTAGGTCAGTTGACTCATTATATGGAATTAAGTACCAAAATATCATACATATAATGACATGTTCCCTAGTTTTTTGTTAATTATGACTATTTTTTATTGATGATTGCACTAATATCTATAAACTATTTGGGATGATGCTTGGAATACCAAGAATATTGAAATAAAATATTTTGTTAGATTCACATCCATTTTCATTCTTATGCCTACCTAATTTTTCTATAGATTGTTCAACCCACTTCTTAGTTGTGTCTACTTCCATGACTACTTCAGGACTAATATCATTAACTATAAAAAAAGGCATATGGGATGCATCCCCTTGTAATGAATAAACCAAAACTAGAATATTTATCATAGTTATTCCTAAACATGACCTGTCTCTAAGTTTCATCATTGATTCTTGGAAAATTTTCCCTTTTCCTTCCATATACACTCATTTCCTCTGTAACTACTCTTTAAACTTATTTGTAATTCATTATAATTCCCCTTTTATAACCTCTCCATTATTTCTCCACTTTATTAATTTATTTTATATGGTTTAATTTTTACATTATATATAGTTCCTACCTTATCTTTAATGTCTCTTTTTAGTATATTTAGTTTCTTCTTTCTAAGGTCTAGATCCACATGTTTTCGTTGTATCTTACCTTATACTCCTACTTATATCTATGTGTGGTTTGTCATATTATATTGTTTTTTTTTGTTTCATATTTTATGTTGGTACAAATCCCTTTTAATCCCCATAATTATTTTATCATCTCACTTATTTGCATTATCCATTATCTAGGTTTAGGTTTAGGTTCCTTGGTTCAAATTTTCTTCATTCGGCTCCCTCTAGGCATCCCCATAGTTCGTTGAATGAATAATTTATGTTATTGGAATCAAAACCATGGCTTATAAACGAGTAAAATTTTAAATATCACAATTATTTAGTTCAAAAAAATTCTTTTGATCCATCTAACAAAAAAATGTATGTAGATTCATACACAATATAGCCCTGAATAGTAAACACTATAATATACCCATCAATTGTAGTCTTCACCCAATAGTCAATTACAAGAGTCCATTTAGTGTCTAAATTTCATAACCATTATATTTTTTATCTAATTCACATAAAATTATTTATTTTAAGGTCTAAACTAGTAGTATTTGAGTATAGATAGCAAGGCTATAATTGACATAAGAAATTCACACTAAAATATTTCATAAATTTCTCTATGGATGTGCTAAAAAATAATCTCCTCTTAAAATACTTGTATTATTATATCATATTCATTAATTAACTTGATTATCCTCATGTATATCCATTTATCAAGGTCCCTTTGACCAAGTAACCATTTCAACATATTTAGGTCTCATCCAGGGAACCATTATATCAGTGGTCCTTAGAACCACTCATCAGGGCATGTTATGAATTATAGTCAATAAATGTTGTGAAAAGAATGTGAATTGTTACAATAAAATATATATTGGATTAAATCTTAATGTTGTGTAGTTTTGTACATAAAAAATTATTCTTACTCGTTATTAATTTATATGCACTTATTAACATCCTTAGCATTTAATGAATTCAAATTTAAATAATATGTGATAATACATTTATTTTAAAGGAAGATACAATAAATTTAAGATGGATTTATATAATTTCAATATAAATTCTATTTTATATTAAAAATTCAATTAGCTCCATATAATTCTCTCTATCTCATTATAACTTTTCCTTTACAAAATCAAGATATATGTAGGTTACGAAAAGACTATGGATCTTCATTTTCTTTTCCTTCCATTTTCCATGCTGAAATATTCTAGGTACTATTTAAATTTCCATGTGTTTCATCAACCTAGATGAAACCATATTTTATACAAAATATTTTATGGTGTTCACTTGTCATATTCTTAGCATACAAATATGTGTGTGAACTATACTTTGTACCTTCCTAATAATATGAACTAATAAACAATGACTCACTTGAATTTAAGATGTAAAATAGATAAGATAAAGAGAGATAAATTATCTTAGGTGGTAACCAAGTGGCATATAAAATATTTATTGTAAACAATAGTTATCTATCTAAAATTATAATAACATGGAAAAATAAAAACACAAGTTAATATATGCATGGAATACAAAAACATACTAATCTAGAATATATATATATACCAAAGTAATTAAAATAGTCTGGGGATAGGGATACTTACCTTATATTAAATTATTAGTGCATCAAACTCCCTTTTGGATAAATTGGAACTTTTCAAGAGAAGTTGTAGGTGAATATCCATATGTAAGGAATAAGACCTAATTATATTTATTTTAGGACTTGAAATAATAGGTGTACCTTATTAGGAATATTATCTTATTAATACATTAAAATACCTTATAAACACATAGATCTCCAAAAATATAATATCTTATACCTTATTTCCTCTTCTATTAAAGTTAGGTTTTTGTGCACATGCATAACAAATGGTGTTGTAATTATATACAACTAACATTTAGGAAACCTATATATATTTAGATCTGACTCCTAAAATTAACCTATCAAATATGTCAATAGACTTAGCCCAAATGAATATAGTATACATAAATGAGATAAAAACATATCGGTTAGGGTCTATACAATATGAAAGGCACAAAATATCATTTGTTGGGGTTGATACAATGTGAAAGGAACCATAGGTAAGAAAAATATTATGTTAGCCATGGATAACATAGTGTAGTTATATAAAATGTTAAAATTGGTAACCTGAGTTTGGTTTGTGACACCCAACCCATAGGTTCCTCTTGCTTGCTCTCATGACCCTTACAAACATTTTTTCACTGATTCTTAGTCATCTATAGCCTTCTAGATATTGATTCCACATCCTCTAGGTTACATTTCTAGTGGTGATTCCATCCTCCTAGGTCTCATTCCTTTAGGATTATAATACCCAACTTAGACTATAGTATCAGACCCTAGGGTGTCTATTTTTTTCACTCCTATCCAAGTGTATTTTTATCACCAAAGGTCATTTATTTATAGTTCTTATCCTTCTTATTTTAGCCTAACATGAATACATTTGACCCATGACCAACATATCCTTATAATAGCCCATTCAAAGTTCATTTAGAAGGGATTGGAAATTATCAAAAAGAAAGAAAGGATATAAGTAAAACTAATAAGGTAATCTTCCCTATTCTCTACTTATAGCCAACCAATACAATTAAAATCTCATCAAAATCCTTACACCAGTCCCTAGCCACCTCAAACACATCTAGTTTAGAATTTTTCATCTTCATACACACTATTTCAAAAATCACATCAAGTGAGAGAATTACATATGGATTGATCCTTCTTTGGAGTATTGGTATGTAGGTAGCATGCCCATACAAGGGATGTGAATACACTTTCAGTGCATATTACACACATTAACCTCCCCTTTTTCCCAAATTTTGTTAAATCATAATGGAGGCTAGGGTTTGAAGACTAAACCAACTCTACAAAGAGTTATGTAGATATCCAATAGTCAAAATTTCATAGGTAGGCTCAAACGGACATATGAAATAAAACACAAAAATCTTAGGTCTCATAAATAACAATGGAAAAAGAGGGCTATAGTGCAAGACCCTAGGGTATCCTATTTGGGTACTCCTATCCAATCATAAAACAAAGACTAGATATTGATTTGAGACACTATCCCAGTCCTTCATAATGGATTTTAGAACCTACAATAGTCATCTCAGTCAGTTTATAGCTAAGTCTTATTTTCTCTCCCTTATTACTATTTTTAGAAAGATTCAAATTACAAACAAATTATACAAATTAGTAACTTAATTATTGCATATTATTTATCGATTTAATTAACTCAAACCCTTAATTAAATTAGGAATAAGACTATAATATTCCTAAAAATTTTAAATAATTTGGTGAACTTGACTTACTTTATTTACACATAAAAACCTTAGAAACCCTAGGGTAAATTTCCTACAAATTTTCCTTTTTTTACCTATATAATAAAATAAAAATTTAGCATTAAATTTTAAATTTTTGCAGTAATTTTAAAATAATTTTATTTTAAACCCTAGTTTCTCATACTAGGTCCCAATATTTTCCTAGTATTTTTCTTATATTTTTTTGATTTTTTACGTACATAATAAAATAAAAAATTAGCATAAAATTCTAAAATTCCATATTAATTTTAAAATAATTTTATTTCAAATCCTAGTTGCCCATATTAGGTCCTGGTACTTTCCAAGTATTTTTCCTATATTTTTTTATTATTTACTTACATATTTAAATCATAAATTTTCATCAAATTTTAAAATTACTTAGTAATTTAAAAAATATATTTCATTAAAACCCCTAATTGTATGTACTCACTTCTATTTTCTTCTTTATGTATTAACTTACATCTAAAAGTAGATTGAAAAAATGGATCTCACTTATTTACAAATTTTCCTTACATTTCTTGCAAACAATAAGGAGACCATACTAGGTCCTATCATGTAGATGAATGATGAAGTTTACCATATGTTAGTACAAAGCTTCATTCTTTGTATTCTATGCTTAATTTTCATACTATGAGATGATATTAATAAATTTATTGTTAAACATAATACAATCCCTCTCCTTCAAATTAATATTTACCTATCTTTAATACAAGGTTTCATTTCTTGATTTCTATCTCTCACATGGAAAAATTCTCAATTTTATCATGCTAAACACATTAAAAATTTCATATCACATGTCAAAATTTTCTATTCATTAGTAAACCATTTCATGCTCTCTATCCCTTACTTTCTATCTCTCATATGGAAAAAAACTCAAGTTTATCTTGATACACATATTAAACATATCAAAGCACATGTAAAAGTTTTCTATGTATTAATGCAAAGTTCTATGATCTATATCCCTTGGTTTATATCTCTCTATTTGGTGAATATTTTGTCATCAACTAATTGAAGGCAAAATGGGTATATCAACCATAGCATAATGAGATAAATCTCTCCTCTCAGCAAGGGGCGGTTCCCTATAAACTATTATAAACTAGTCTAACTAAAAATTAACTCATTTCTCTTTTTTCAGAAATGATGTTTACAAAATAAAAGAAAACTTCCTGATATGGACAAAAACCACAAGAAACCCATGAGAGTACAAAGCCTATCATCACTTCTTTTACTCCTTTATAACTTATATAATATTATAATGAAGTGTAGCCCAAAGTCTCCACTAAAAACTACAATAGAGTATATGACTACAAAGGATAAAAGCAGTTCAAAGCCTTTATAATATCCTTTGTATAAAAATAAATAAATAAAACACAAACTAAATATAATTATAGTATCACAAAGTCTCCATAATTGATCTTCAGAACATATTCTAGATTTTTTTCATTCACTCTGCTTATTTAATCAAATAGATAAGATTGCATTAGGAAAAGGATGTAAGAACACTTTCCTAAATAAAACAAGTTATTCAAATACAAAGTTTGAAAAGTCACTTGATTTTTCATTCACTTAAGAAAATATATGATTTAAAATCTAAGCTCAAAGTCTCAAAAGGCATCTCAATTTGGGTAGAGTTTTGCTTCCAATTACTGAAAGATATCTATTAAAAAAGAGGCTCTCTTTATTTATAGGGAGAGGCCTTGAGGATTAAGAAAAGACTTAAATATTTTGACCTAATCAAAGATAGAAGTATTTGTTGACTTTAGAATTTCTATATTTTTACATGTAATTACACATGACAAAAGTACATGTGCAAATGTCCAAAGTGGTTACAAAAGTGCATTTAAAAAAATGGAAATTAAATCAAAGGAAAATTGATTTAATTTGTAGCCCCATCTTTCTTCATGTGAGCATCATACATGGTGATAGCTACTTGTATCTCGATACTGTTTGGAGTAACAGTATTCTTGAAAATCACCTTCACCCTAACTATGGCATCTCTCACTACTGTGACTGATTTTGCATGACTAGTTAGCCTAGTTTTCAGATGATCTAAAGTTAACTAATTGTCTAGAATGTTATCCACAGAGGCTACTAAAAATGATTTCTCTTCAAATTCCTTTTAGAACATACCTTCAAATTCTTGAATCATTTCTTTTGTTGAAAGAAATTAGTTATCTTACAATGTAAGATTACAAGTTAGCTCCTCTAATTTATGCAAAATATTGATGTTTCTTTGTTCACTAAGGTCCTTTGATGATTTGAGGTCACTAATAAATTCTTTAAGTACTCAACTCCTATTTATCAATGCTTTTTTAGTTTCAGTGTAAGAGTCTCTATCAGTATTGATGCCAATTGATATTAGAGTGCTCATTTTTAACTTCTTCATCTCCATCCATTTATCAAGATACTTTCTTATGATTTCAATATCCTGAGAAATAATATTAATAAGATCATCTAGTTCTACTTTTATTTTTCTCATTTTCTCAAATAACTCTATGAGCAAGGAAATTATTTATGTATGCATCTTTTCCAAGTACTTTTCCCTTGAGATAGGTATTTTCTACTTTCTAAATTATGGGATATTCTATAGAAATGGCTTCTAAAGTTACTATTTCTAGAGTGAAATTGATCCTTCTTACCACTACAGTCAACTGTTCCACCATTGATTTATAATGATCCTTCATCTCTTTCTCTCTATCAAACTTCTGAACCAAGATGTCCATAGCTAACTACATATCACTTTTGGCACTTTCATGAGTTATCTTACCTAACTCAACTCGAGAGATAGAGTAGTCACTTACATCAAAATTTTCAATAGTTACATCTTGTGGAGGTCTTGTTATTTCCAAAAATTTATGCCCCTTATCCCCAATCATCTTTGAAAGAATATTTGGCTTCTTAGGAGCCTTAACTTTTACTGGCACCATTTCATTAAAATCAAAATCATCTGGAGTGATGTCTTGTTTTTCCCTTTTGGGTGTATACATTGACAACCAAGGTGGGATCATAGAAGTACTTACATTAGTATCAATCTCGATTGTTGGCATTACTAGAGTTTCACTCGCAATGGTAGTGGAAATAATAGGTAGAGTATTAGTAAAAACTAAACCTTCTGTTATGTGATTGCTAGTATAACTATCTTTGATATCAAAAGATGGAGATGAAAAACTTGGAATTTACCTGGAAGAATGAAGAATATCTCTAAAAGTGCCTTGAGGGTCATCAAAAATAATTTTGGAAGGAGAGGCTACTCCAGAAGAGGGAATACTAATTGGAGAAATAGGTGGAGTTACAATAAGTGTGCTAGGTGGGGAAGAAGAAATTCCTATTTTTGGCTACATATTCTCTCACAGAGATAGAGTTTCTTTTTCCTATTGATCTATGGGCCTATCATCAATCTCCATTTGTTCCCTTGCTAGTTCTTTGGCACTTTGCTTTTCAACCTCCATATTTGTTGTTTCTATCTATTTTTATATAAATTTTGACTTCTTTGTCATGAATATGATCTTAGGCTTATGTGGCCTAGAGGAAGAAGGAACGTCACTCTTATTCTTCATCCTATTTTCCATTCTTCTCCTTGTTTCCTCTTAAAATTTAGCTTCTGATCCTATGATGAACTCTTTAAAAGTGATTCCCTTGTTTGCTAACCAATCATTGGTGTTTACCAATATTGGTTCAAATCTTTTCCTTAAGGAAGTCAACTCCTTTTGTGACCATTGGATTGGGGGAAGAGGGACATTGTTGACTTGTTCAGCATGGTATCTATTATTGATCAAATCTCCATCATCCACTACATTCTTATGGATATTAGTGAGTCCCAAATATTCTATCTACTCAAGAGATAATCTACTATAATCTATTTTTATGACATCTTTTGTTGTCCTCAAATACACCCAAACATCTTCGATCATAGGCTCATGAAACTAGGTTTACTCTTGATTTTATCCTTTACACCCCTAAAATCAAAATTATGTCTCCATTTGAAATTATTCATATTTACAAGCTACATTTTAGTTTCCATAACTCTAGCTTTCCCAATAATTAATACTAAAAACCTACCAATTTCAATTGAGAACCTAAAATTAGGTTTCTTGAGTTCTATTTGATTATTATGCATGATAATTATTTTCTTGCATAGCCCCATCAAGACTAGTTTGTCTAAAGGGAATCTTAGAAACATGTAAGGATGACCTTTGAAAAAGATAACCCATAGGTATAAAAATGAAGGAAATTACAAGAACATACATCCAAAGTCATTCACAATGGTCCAGGCTTCGTCTAACACTCTTTTTTGTTCTAATTAAGGATTAAAGAGACACAAAAATAACATGAAGAAAGTGTCATTCACTCTATTGAAATGATGGATAGAGCCCTTCAATGTCAACTAAGAGTAATATTGATACACTGGGGTTAATCTCTTATCTCCTTTTGATGTCAAACTTGGAAAGGCTCTCATCGAGGTTGCAATATACACTAGGTATGAAGTCATGTAGAATTTGGAGGTAGTAGATACCTTAATCAATTGCTCATTAGAGCATTTCTAATTTATTCTCCCCAAAAAAAGGCTTGTTTACCTTAGAGGATTATCTTAATGAAGGGATGCATCCATTCATGAAACTGTAAGGAAGTAGGCAAGCCTCTTACCCTACTAAGAAGAGTGATTAGGTCACCATCTTCTTTACTAAAGTCACCTATTGGAAAGCTCTATGGCCATCTTGACAAATTTACCCTTGGAGTTTTAAGCCATTTATTATTGATTACTTTCTTTGCTCTTTCAGGATCTTTGTCATATTCTCTTTATGCTTTAACAAAATCAAGATTTAATACTTCAGTAGTAGGAGGACACATGAACACTTTATCAATGAACTCAGGGTCTAGTCTAATCACCACATTACCACTAGCATCTGACACTACCCTGGTATCCTTGTTGTAGAACTGAGCACACTGGAGAATACAATCTATGTTGTGAGCTGATACAGGGAAAGAAGATATTAGATGAATATTAAATTTGATTATCTTATTCATCTCATGGCTATGATCATTTGATTTAGTTCTTTCTATGAACTCATCCATATCCACGTGACCAATCTCTGTATCTCTAATGTCGTCGATATTAGAAGTAATTGAGGTGTTTAGAAAAACACCTTGATACTTGTACTTCATTATCTTTGACTTATTTAGAGAAACCTTAGTCATTTGGAGGAGCTTTTATCAAAAGGATGTTGATGAAGAAGGATCCTCAAGATAAACTACAAAAAAATTCATGATCATGTAATCAAGGGAAATATTAGCAATCTGGGGAAACTGCTTGTCGATGATCATGACCATGGGATGTGCTTGAAAGGGATAAAGTGTGAGTAGGCCAGAAAGCCAAAGGAAGGAAAGCTTAGAAAAGTGAAAAATCAAAATTTTCCCAAAGTTAATAAATTTTGAGAAAAATTATGTAGGGGTGCCAAAAATTACCGCCCTTGCATATAACGGGGGCACCAATGGCAAAAATAGCCGACGTAGCATGTGAAGTGAAAACATACATAGGCAGCAATTTTTTACACCTTATTATGTAAAAGGGAGGTAAATTTATGCATAGGTGGAAATTTTTGCTGCCTTTGAATGTTGGTTTATGTAGGGGCAGTAAAAATTGCCACCCTTTCACATAAAGGGTAGAAACTAGGTAATGATGGAAAAAATTGCCGCCATTACATGGATGAGAAGCATTGTGTCAGGGTGATGATTTTCATCACCATTACATGGATTAAACACATTGTGTAAGGGTGGTGATTTTCACCACCATTACATGGATGGGAATTGACCTAGGTTTGGAGTTTTTAGGATTTTGCTTAGAACACCTCCTCAGGGAAGAGAGGGAGGAGGATAAAGGAAAGATAAAACCTAGAAAGGAGATAAATGGAAAACTAAAACCTCTAAAGAAAAGAGAACCAAAAAAAATGAAAACCTAGAAATAAAAGAGAGGAACACAAAACCTACCTGGTAAATCAAAATCCTATGCTTGAAGCTAGAGAAATCATAATTCCACTCGTTCACACTGTCAACTGGTTAATACAACTCAAAACAATCAAAATGAGACACAAACCAAAATTTAAATGGCTCAAAACCAAATCCAACCACTTGATGCACATGGTCATAAATGCCACACATGAAATTGAGGTCATGCAAGGGTGGCAAAAATCATCGCTCTTGAATGTTGAGGTGAAAATATGCAAGGGTGGTGAAAATCACCGCTCCTGCATGAAAGGGCCAAAAAATGTAAGGGTGGAAAAAATTTCCACTCTTAAATAGAAGAGGAATGGACAAAGGATGTAAGGGTGGAAAAAATCACCACCTTTACATGGAAAAAAAATAACAACATGTAGTAGTGGCAATTTTTGTTGACCTTGCTATTGATGCAGAAGATTGCACCCTTGGCATGAGGCTGAGCTCTTGCCTTCTTCACACAACTATGGAAACTCCCCTTGCACCTGTGGGACCAACGAAGCTAGAGGAGAGAGTCTCTAGGTAAGGGCTAGCTCCCTTTGATGCATCATATTCATTCTAGTAAGTGCTAACACACATATATATATAGACATATAATGGGGGGGAATGAAAAGGGAGAAAGATTACAGGAAAACAAGCTACTCTAAAGAGGTGATGCACCAAAATAAATATGACCTTCTCACCCTCACACTAAAATCAGACAAATACATACATACACTTCACACTTGGAAGGACTAGGCTACAAGAAACTTGGCAGGGAGGCTTTAATGGAAAATACAGAAAATAGAGATTCACCAAGGTGCTGTGAAATGCACACTTTAAGTAATTTCTTCTGTTTCTGCACTTCCAAATACAGCTCTCCTTTTCAGCTATAGAAATGGCACCTTGTAGACAATATATATGTTGGTGTTGAACCTATGAAAGCATCAAGAAACAATGACTAAACACAAACTAACACTCAAGACATACATAGAAATATCTATCCAAGATAGAGGTAAAAAAGGTGTTTATTGATTTAGGTGAAATTTTTCCAGGGCTATGCCTTACAAATGTGGAAGATCCCTTCTCAAAATGACAAGTCCTCAATATATTGGAGAAGAAAGGAGGCCTTTTGGTGCCCCTTTTACAAGTGACCCATGTGCCTTATGAGCATTGGGAAGATTAGGCTGCTTAAAAAATAAATGATATGTCAGCCCTAGCTTTGACTTCAGGCATTTTTTGACATGGCTACGCTATTTCCTCATTAACCGAGGCCGCTTCTTGAAGGCACCTATGTATTTTGTCTACTCATAAATATGAAATGAATAAAAAGGGTCGCACGATTGGCCGTTCATGTCTTCTAATGGTCAATTTGCAGTCATTGTTTCACCTACTGGAGTAACTTCTCGAATCAGCACTTCCCTTCGCCACTTGGATTATTTGTCTGCTCCATGCCTGGCACTTTGTCTTTTCCCTATCTTGTGTCTTCTAGTTCCTTTGGCCCTTAAGGGTGATCTTCTGGTGGGTTGCTACATTTTTGGGCCTCCTTTCATGGTTGGCATCCTTTTAGTTTGAAAGCAAACGGCTATTTCATTATGTTAATTTTGACGTTCATGTGGCCGTCATCACTTTGAAAACCAATGGCTAATTTACTTTCTTAAGGTTGATGGATTTTAGGACGTCACTGTCCCCAAAAAAATGTCATCGGTCCTTTGCAAGTTTTTTTTCTACTTGAAGTCCCTTCTTAGCACCTTTTCAAAGGGAAGGTGACCCTTCAGCCTTTGCTAAGTGCCCCTTTATTTTGGTCGAGAGTCCCCTGCAAGGGTACTTACCCTTCAGGGTCCTTCGGTGGGTCGCTATGTTCTTCCATATTATTTCATGGGTTTTCATGGACTTTTGTTTGTAGACATTTTCTCATAGACTTTTGTCTGTGGATAGTCTACTTCAGCTTTTGCTTTGAACTGTAGCCCTTCCCCAAATTCCTTTAGGCTTTTTGTCCGAAGGAATTCCTTTAGACAAAAAGTTTGAAGGAATTCGGGACTTTGCCTTAATCAAAATTCCAAAAGCTAAAATGTATTTTTTGTGGTCCCTTTATAACATGTTCCATTTGGGGTGCCTTGTTGAACCAACCCATTGAACCAAAATTGGTTCAACGGTTCAACGTTGTGCACCGAGCCAATTGAACCAAGGCAGTTGAACCATTCACTTTAAACCAAGTGGTCTATTGAACCAAGTGCTAAACCAATGCATTGAACCAAGCCAAAGAACCATGGCATTGAACTTGTGTAACCTATAATTGACTAGATTTAAATATCAAGGGAAGAAGGGGACCGATTTTAGCCTATTGGGCAAAAGTGGTCAACAAATTGGTGACTCCCAGGGGAAGCATGCCTGCTATGCTTAAAGACCAGTTGCCTTGTAGTCCATTGGGTATAGAGTTAGATGGTAACTTAAAAAACCATCAATATCTCTAATAAATCTAAAACCAGTCATGTAGATTTACCTCTAAGGAAATGAAAACACACACAAGGCTAAGAAAACTACTAACATGTGAAAAAAGCACTTAGGGAAAATAGGAAACACAAGGGAAATATACACGTGATAAAAAGGGGGGGTTAGTGGCAATGCTTAAGATATATCCCATTAACTGGGATATGAAATTCTTTACCATCCAACTTGGAGAGTTGAAATGCATTATGCTGTTTGCACTGAGTGATTATGTATGGACCATTCCATAAGGCATCAAATTTTGCATGCTTTCTAGGCTTAGCTTAGTCTTCATCCCATTTCAAGACAATGTCTCCTTCAAAGAAATCTTTTGATGAAGATTTATTGTTGAAGTGTCTCTTTGTTTATTATTGGAAGCTGGTCACGAAAGCCATAGCCTAGTCCCTGGTCTCTTAGAGCTCCATCAGCTCGCACAGCTTGACCTCCATGCTACTTCCTTCTTCTAATTACATCTGGTGAGCGAGGTCTAATGCTGGCAATTCAAGTGAGATGGGAAGTCGAGCTTCTCTTCCATATATGAACATATATGAAGAATTTTTGATTACTCTCTTTGGAGTGATTCGATCAGCCCATAGAGCTATTTTTAGCTTGGCGTGCCAAGTCCTTTGATTTTCTTCCATGGTCCTCTTGATGATCTTGATCAAATTTTTGTTGATGGACTCAGCCAGCCCATTCCCCTATGGGTAATAATTGGATGAAGTGCTGAGATATATACCATACCTCAACACCCATTCACTTGTTTTGGTTCCTAGAAAAGCCAAGGTGTTATCTGAGATTATGGTGGCTGAGACCCCGAATCTTGTCACCAAGTCCTCATAAAATTCTGAGACCACACTTTCATTTGCCTCCTTCAGAGCAACGGCCTCCACCCACCTTGTGAAATAGTCTGTGGTAGTTAGGACCCACTTGTGTCCAGCACTAAAGGGAGGATTAATCATCCCTATGAAGTCCAGGCCCCACTGCATGAATAGTTGTTCCACCTGAATAGGATATAGAGGCATGGCAGCCAACTATTGTTTCCCATCAAAAAGTGCACACTTTTGGCAATTTCTTACCCAAGCATGGGTGTCCCTAAAAAGATTAGGCTAGAAATAGCTATCTCTCATTATCCTTGCTACAGTAGCTCTAAGAGTGAAATGATTGCCTGCTGGCCCATCGTGGAACTTAGATAATACCTTATTAGCTTGGTTTGGGTCAATGCATCTTAGAAGGACCCTAGAGAGATCCTTCCTAAACAATAATCCATCAACCAAAACATAAGGGAGAGACTGGAGCTTGAAGTACCTTCTTCTAGTTTTATCAAGACTCTACGGGCACTCACCAGTGAGAAGGAAACACCTCAAGTCCAATGTCTAGTCCTTTATGATAGCTGGTTCTTCTACTATAGCTGCATCATGAATTAGTAAGTTGTCTTCCCCTTTCTGCTTGAAGTCTACAGCAAGGTGTTCACACAGGCCTCTTCCCCTCACCAGCTTGGTGATCTTGATGTCTATGTCATACTCCATCACCTTGGTGATCCACCTCACTCTCTTCTCATTTAGGTCTTGATTGGTCAAGAAATCCTTGACACTAGGATGTCGAACCATGAGGTGAATCCTATTGTTAGACAACATATACCTAAATTTATTTAGGCTTTGCACTACTGCCATGGCTTGCTTCTCTACATACGTGTATCTGACTTCGAAATCTTCTAGCCCTTGGCTAAAAAAAGCAAGTGGTTTCTTAAGGTCATCACCATTTTCTTGGGTAAGCATGGGAGAGATCACCTCTTCATTGCTAAAAGTGTAGAGGTTGAAGTCTTTGTTGAAGTTAGGGCTGATCAAAGTAGGAGCCAAGGTTATGGCCTACTTGATGGATTCAAATTTTTCCTTCTTTTGTGTTGTCCACTTGAACTCCTCACCCTTCCTCAGCATAGAGGTCAGTGGCTTGAGTATCACTACAAAATTCAAAATGAATCTCTGAATAAAATTTATCCTACCAAAGAAGCTCTATAGGCCTTTCTTGTGCTTAGGTAGGGACATCTCCAGGATAAAATGAACTCTCTTAGGGTCAATAGATAATCCCTCCTTAGACACGATGTGGCCAAGGAGTTTCCCCTTGTGAACAACAAACATGCATTTCTTCGGGTTAAGAGAGATGCCAAACTCCCTACACCTTTCAAAAATCTCCCTGAGGTGTTTCATGTGTTGGCTCACTTCCTTGGAGAACACCATCACATCATTGAGGTATACCAGCACATTGTTGTTTATCAAGCCTCCAAAAGCCATGTCCATGGCTCGCTAAAAGGTAGCACCAGCATTAGCCAGCCTGAATGGCATCTTCTTATAGGCAAACATTCCCTATTTAGTAGTGAAGGCTATTTTGTGCTTGTCATAGCCTTGCACCAAAATATAATTATACCCTGAATATCCATCTATGAGGGAGAAATGCTTGCTACCTGTTACCTTCTAAAGGATCCACTCCATACTCGAGAGGGGATAATGGTCTTTTAAAGAGACTTTATTAAGGTCCCTAAAATCGACACATACCCTGATCTCCCTATTCTTCTTTCTAACAAGAATAACATTGGCTAGCTAGGAGGAATGTTTGATTGGAAATATAATCCCAAACTCAATCAATTTGATTAGTTCCTTCAGCATGCGAGGCTCAATCATCGGGTTGACAAGTCTCTACTTTTGCGTGTGCTACGCTCCTAACCTATCACATGTATGAGGATAGTATTAGCTGACTTGTGGCTTACTTATCCCTCTTTGACATTATATTACATTTATCTATGCTTTCTTTAGATTAGTAGGTCGGCCTATGGAGTAACCATGGCCTAGTTAGACTATATATATGAGGTAGTGGGTAATCATTTATCATCATATTGTGAATTCTGCTCTTATTGAAGCTTGTGGAGGTTGCCCCCTCGAAGTGGCTTATCTATTATCATATATTTGGATATATTTTAATCATATTTGGATATAATTCTATTGTTATACTTAATTCTTGAAGTAATTTCATTACAAGTGGTATCAGAGCTACGATTTGGGCAATCTTGTGGGCGAGACACTAAATTTTTAAATTTTGTGATATATAAAAAATGGTTACGAATTTATCTTAAGTTTTTTCACTAGAGGTGTGAAATAATAAAATTAATCCTCCATTAAAATTTCAACTCATTTGGATCTATTTTTCAAAAGTTATCACTATTTTATGGTTTTTCATAAAATTGCTCTATAGTGCGCAATTCAAAGAATTTTTTTGAGTTTTTTACATTTTTGGAAATCTTAGAAAAATTCGGATATGGTTTTTTCATTGTAAATTTTTATTTGAGTCCCAATTATTTCCAAAATCTCTTAGTCAAATTTGGGTCAAAAGTGTCAATAAGGGTCGACATTGTAAAACCCTTTTATGGCAGGTCCACAAAATCAGGGATGAGGAAAGGGTGCTAAAAATCCAGGTAAAAATCCTAACAAGGATGAGATGGAGTCAGAATGGGGATGCAATAGACCCTTTGTACTAGGGTTTTTTGACATAGATCACAAAGTGAGCCAGTTTGACTATAGTGTGCAAGGCATTCAAAGTGAGGTGCAAGACATACACTCTAATATGCAATCCATACAAGATAGTTTGGGATATATCATGATGGATTTGAACATTAATCAATCAAATCATCAAGCTAACTCTATTTCACAAACCCACTAGGGTGGTTCTCCTAACCAATCTAATTCAAATCCAACTCCATGGCCACAGAGGAACCTATTACCAAAGGTGGATATGCACAAATTTGATGGAAAAGATCTACTAAATTGGCTCAACCAAATGGAGAGTTTTTTGACCTACATCAGATTCCAAGTGGACAGAAGGTTACCATGGCATCCTGTATCTTGAAACTAATCAATTCATTTGGTATCAATGGTTGTGTGGTCAAAATAAAAAGAGGACTATCAATGTTACCTGGTCAATTTTTACAGAGGAGCTACAATTACACTATGGAAATAGTGTGACAGATAATTACTTCAGCCAATTGGAAAAATTGTGACAAACTAGCTCTGTCAAGGATTATATTCATCATTTTCACAACCTATCCTTACGTGTGGAGACAATTTTTGAAGCAAAATTAAATGACCTATTTTTGGGTGGACTTAAGGACCACATTCAACATGAGGTACGCATGTTTAATCCACTTAATATTTATGAATCTATTATCCTAGCATGTAGAGCTAAGGAAAAATTCATAGCCAAAAACAAGCAGCCATTCACTCACTTCAAAGATCGTAGCATATCATCACCAACATTTCCTCCACCTACTAGATTGACCCCTCAGCAAATTGAAGAGAAGCGTGCAAAAGGATTATGTTTTAATTGTGATAGAAAGTGGAGTAAAGGACATAGATGTGTTGAGACGAATTTATTCTACATTGAGGGACCAAATGAAGATGCAGAAGTAGATGATGCCTCCAATGATGATGATGAAGATATAAAGGAGATACCTAAAGATTCCCAATCTACAATCTCTTGTCATGCACTTGCAGGTATTAACACTCCACAAACTCTTAAGGTGGTGGGTTTCCTCAATAAATAGAAGGTGATAGTGTTGATTGATTCAGGGAGCACACATAACTTTATAAACCATAAGTTGGCCACTCGATTGAACTGTTTCATCTACCCAGCACCAAAATTTTAGGTCATGATTGCAGATGGTGGCACAATTAATTGTTCAAGCAAATGCCATAGTATTAAGCTTACTATGGGTGGGTACAATCTTGACTCTCCTATGTTTGCTATTCCCATGGGTAACACATACATTGTTTTGGGAGTCCAACGGCTCACAACCTTAGGTACCATTGAGATGAACTTCCAAGAACTATTCATGTGCTTTCATTCTGAAGTTAAGAAAATTGAACTACATGGATTACATGCAAAATCTCCACAATTGGTTAGTTCACATCAGATGACCAAGATGCTAAAAATGGGGCAGAGGGAATTATTTCATGATTATGCTCTATAGAAGTTCAACCCACATAGGTATCTACACATCCTAATCTACAAATAATTCTTAAAGACTACTCATATATTTTTGGGGCCATGCCAAAAGGACTACCACTAAAAAGAGAACATGATCATGCCATTCAACTAATTCCAAGTAGTCAACCACCAAATATTAGACCATATAGATATCCATATGCACAAAGGAGTGAAATTTAAAAGATGGTCCATGAGATGCTGGAGGCAGGGATCATCAAGCACAACCAAAGTGCATATTCATCACTAGTGGTCATGGTGAGGAAGAAGAATGACACATGGACGATGTGCCTAGATTATAGGGAACTCAACTAGTACACCATAAGTAATTGATGATTTACTTGATGAGTTACATGGTGCTAATTATTTAACAAAATTGGATCTTCGCTCGGGGTACCATCAAATTAGAATCAAGGATGAAGATGTTCATAAAACTGCTTTTAAAACACATGAGGGCCATTATGAGTTTTTGGTAATGCCCTTTGGTCTTACAAATGCACCATCTATTTTTTAGAGCTTGATGAACACTATTTTGAGGCCTTTTTAAAGGAAGTTTGTGCTAGTTTTCTTTGATGACATATTGATTTATAGTCAGACATGGGAAAGAAATCTACAACATGTAAACATGTGTTGATAGTTTTGGAGAAGCACCAACTTTATGCGAAGCCATCTAAATGTGCTTTTAGAGTATAGGAGGTAGAGTACCTCAGTCACATTGTTTCCCATGAAGTGGTCAAAGTTGATCCCCAGAAGATCAAAGCGATAATGGAATGGCCCATGCCAAAAAATATCAAAAACCTTCCAGGGTTTCTTGGACTAACAGGTTACTATAGAAGATTTGTGAAAGGTTATGGCAGCATAGTAGCTTCACTCACTACATTGGTAAAGAAGGATGCTTTCCATTAGAATGACAATGCCACCAAAGCATTTGAGAAACTAAAAGTAGCTATGTGCACCACTCCAATTTTGGCTACTCCAAACTTCTCACAAACATTCACTGTTGAATGTGATGCTTCTAGGTCTAGATTGGGGGCAGTACTAATGGAGGAAGGAAGACCCATTGCATTTGAAAGTCATCAATTTAAAGGTAAGAATCTACAAAAACCTATCTATGAGAAAGAAATGATGGCTATTCTTCATGCAGTTAAACAATGGAGGCCTTATCTGATGGGTAGACACTTTAAGGTGAAAATGGATCATGATAGTCTCAAATACTTTTTGGAGCAAAGATTATCATCCGAGGAACAACAAAAATGGGTAACCAAAATGTTGGGTTATGATTTTTAAATCATCTACAAGAAGGGTAAAGATAATGTAGTAGTAGATGCACTATCTAGATGGGATGCATCCACAGAAGCATTACTTTGTGCAATGTCCATATTGCAAGAAAATTGGGTGGATGAAGCTAGGTTAGAATGGGAACAAGACAAGGATACATAGGTTCTGATTCAGAATGTCTAGTAAGGTAATTTATCCTCTGACAAATTTGAATGGAAAGGTAATGTCCTATGGTATAAGGGTAGGTTATACTTGTGCAAAAATTTAGAGCTTAAGCATAAAATTCTTGCAAAGTTGCATGCATCTCCACTTGGGGGACACTCAGGGTTCTTGAAAACTTATCATAGAATTAAGAAATAATTATTTTGGGAAGGACTCAAGGGAGATGTACAAAATTTTGTGGAGGAATGCTTGATATGCCAACATCATAAAAGTGAAATAGTTAAGACCCCAGGTTTGTTACAACCATTAGCAATTCCTAGTCAAAGGTGGGAGGAGGTTTCCATGGATTTCATCACTAGGTTGCCTTATTCTGAAGGCAACAATGTTATTTTGGTCATTGTGGATAGGCTTACAAAATATGCCCATTTTTGTGCTCTCTCACACCCATTTTTAGCCAGTATAGTTACGGCTATTTTTATGGAAGTAGTTCTCAAATTACATGGAACCCCAAAAATAATTGTAAGTGATCGTGATCCTATTTTCACTAGTAATTTCTGGACTGAACAATTTTCTTATTTGGGTACTCATCTAGCTCATAGCTCATCTTACCACCCCCAATCTGATGGACAAACTAAAGTGGTTAACAAATGTTTAGAGGGGTATCTCCATTGTTTTGTATCAGATAAACAAGAACATTGGGTTAAATGGCTACCACTTGTAGAATGGTGGTATAACACATCTTTCCATACCTCTTCTAAAATGTCTCCATTTCTAGCACTATATGGTTACCATCCACCTTCCATCACTTCTTCATTAAAGGTGCACAACAAGGTTCGAGATGTGGAAGAGCACATTCAACATCAACAATAGGTTTTGGCTAGTTTGAGAGAGAATTTGGCCTTGGCACAAAATAGGATGAAGCAATAAGTAGATCAACACCAAAGTGACCAAAATTTAGAGGTGGGTGACTGGGTATTTGTTCGTTTGTAACCTTACAAGCAGATGTCCTTAAAGCAACAAAAAAAGGACAACAAACTTGCTCCAAAGTATTATGGCCCTTATCAGGTTCTACAAAAAATTGGAAGTGTGGCTTACAAGCTTGAGTTACCTCATTCATCTCACATACACCTAGTATTTCATGTTTCTTGTTTGAAGAAGGTCATTGGATAGAAATTTTCCACCTAGACAGAGCTCCCAGAACTAGATGAAGAAGGATGAGTCATTTTAGAACCAGAGAAGATCCTCCAAACACGTACTAAGAGGTTGAGAACTAGAGAGATTAAGGAATATTTGATCAAGTGGAAAAACCAAAGCAGTGAAGATGCAACTTGGGAAGGTGAAGAATTTATGCAACAACATCCAGAGTTATTCAACATTGAGGACAATGTTGGTTTGAAGGGAAAGGGCATGTACACCCCTAACCTATCACATGTATGAGGATAGTATTAGCTGACTTGTGGCTTAATTATCCCTCTTTGGCATTATATTACATTTATCTATGCTTTCTTTAGATTAGTAGGTCGGTTTATGGAGTAACCATGGCCTAGTTAGACTATATATATGAGGTAGTGGGTAATAATTTATCATCATATTGTGAATTCTACTCTTATTGAATCTTGTGGAGGTTTCCCCCTCAAAGTGGCTTATCTATTATCATATATTTGGATATATTTCAATCATATTTGGATATAATTCTACTATTATACTTAATTCTTGAAGTAATTTTATTACAGCATGACTGGCCTGGCGCCTTCTTCTAATTCGATGGTGTGTTAAGCAAGTCTTGGGTCAAAGCCCTTCAAATCATAGTAATCCCATGCAAAAACATCAGCAAACTCCTGACACAACAAAATGAAAGCCTACCTTTCTTGAACTGTGTAGACTTTTCCAAGCGCAAGTAGCTTGTCCTTGAAGATCTCAACCCTTTCATAATTCTCCTCCTTAGTTTTGATGCATGCCTTGTCATTTCTCAATTGGTCATATCCATTGAAGATGATCTCAATAGTGACCATACCTTTAGGGAGCTTATTGTTCTTCAATTGAATAATCTGGTTGCCATATTGCTGCTACAGCTTCACTTGGTTCTGTGTTGCAAACTCAACTTCCTCTTGCAAGAAGAAATCTATTTGCTGGTCATTTTTGAAAACCTGCCAATTTGTAATGTTGTTGGGGATGGAGGGCTGAACTACCACCTTCAAGTAGCACAAACCATAGTCTTGACTTATCTCCCTCGAAACATCAAACTGAGCACCAATTGCTACCAGCCTATCTGCTTGTTTGTTTTGCTCTCTGGGAATGGAGGTGATATTGAAAACAAGGAAATCTTCCACCAAGTCCCAAACCCTATGCTTGTAGGACTTTAGCAAGGAATTATTGGTCAAATTTTGGCCTTTCACTTGATTTAAAATCAGCTCACTATCTCCCAAAACTTGTAACTCCTTGATCCCTCTTTTTTTTTCCCATTCTAGACCATGGATAAGGGACTCATATTCTACAACATTGCTTGTGCAAGAAAAATGGAAATGGAAAGCTAAAAAGAATCTCTCCTTTTAAGGGGACACTAACATCAGTCCACCACTAGCTACCACCCTACTTTTGGAACCATCAAAGTACAGCTGCCATAGACATAGGTCCTCTTGGCTTGCCTTCATTATATTTAGTATGAAGGCACCCTCTTCATGTATGTAGTAGACTCCAAGGCCTACCTCCTTTATGAACTTGTAAGGATCATGTTCAAAGTTATCATTTTCCCACTCATCCAAGAGTAGGTTTGTAACTCCTTCAAGAGCAGAAGATGGAGATTGGTCTATCTGGGACTCTTCTGGGTTGATAATGGTGTAACTAACATTCATTGCCTTAGGCGAATATGGTTCTAGATGGTCCTTATAGAGTGGATCAGATTTGATCTTTACCTTGGTCCCATACTTGGTTCTAAAAACCAAATAGGACCAATTCGCTGCTAGATAGCCACCTATCTTTGACGTGAAGTCCTTGGAAAAGCAAATTGTGAAATAAGGAGGAACATCTACTACTACTATATCATGGGGAATTGAGAAGGTTGGGCAAGCATGTAATGTCAAGATTAAACCCTTCAATATCCCAACTATTTTTGTAGGTGTCCCATCTAGCTACATGACTCCCTTATTCATCTCTTCATATTTTAGTCCCATCTTGTCAACTATGCACTTGGGCATCATTGAGGTACTAGCCCTACTGTCAATGATGCAATTGTGCACCAAGAAATCCCCTATAACCAAGGACACATAGAAAGGGGTAATTTTCTCTTACTTCTTTACCTAACCTAAAGTGGAAGGCTGTCCATTCATCATCAAGACATTATTAATGCTCGCTGGGATAACTTGTCGATCCAGCTCATGTAATTCCCTTTGTAGCATGTCTTTTTGTCCTGGTAGAGACAATGAATCCCATAAGGAGATGTTCATATGCATCTTCTTCATCTGGTCCACTATATTGACTTGAGGACTACCTCCCTTCAAGTTTTCCTTGGGGCTAATTCCAACCTGAGCTGTAGGCTGAGGGGCTCAAGGTAAAAACAATTATCTAAAGTTTGGGGCCTTTTGATTTGAGTGTAATGGAGAGGGTGCAGCTGCCGATTGGGTAGTAGCTTGGTCTTCTCCCAATGCTCTTCTCTTGAATCTTGTGTTGGCTGCAACACAGTCAACTTGATGGTCTGTAGCACTTACATAATTTATTATGTAGAACTCACCTTTCAGGTGGTTCATAAGAGTAGAGTCAGGCTGACTCTGATTGCTACTTGTGTTGGGTTACATTGGAGGCTCAAAGACTTGGGGTTGAGCGGCTACCTGATTGTCTGCATTCTGGAAATAACCCATCATCTCATTTGTATAAATAGCCTATTTTTAACCATTTCCCATGGTCAAACAACTTGGTTGTTCTTGTACAAAGTTGTTTTGAATGGGCACCATGACCTTAGATGATAAACGGGGGCCTGGATTGTAGCCTTGAAATGGCTTGGTTTGAGTAAGCTGACCCTATCCTTGATTATAGTTTTGGAAAGGGGGTCTAGGGGCTTAACCATAATGCTGGTATCCCTAATTTGGTCTATTGCTTTGAGCTTGCTGCCTTTTAAGAGCTACAAGTTCATTTGACATGCTCTGCAATAGACTCTTAACTTCATGAAGCTCATTGGATGTAACAACAATTGGTTTCTCTATGCTAGGTAGAGGAGCTAATGTGGGAGTAATGACCTGAATTGGAGGTAGCATTTTTGGGAAAAGTAGCCTGTGAGGTCTAGGGGCTAAATTCCCAGCCTATACTAAGCAATTTTTATCTACTATGGCTACGTCATAAGTAGTAGGCAATATATGCCCTCCCATGGATTGTATCATCACAACAATATCACTATTTAATGCTCTTAAATAATAAAAGAAAGCATAGCTAGAAGTTGGTCTTACCAAAATGGGGATTCTATCCCAAGTCTTCTAAAATTACGTGTTGAAATCCTGCATATACTCATGTGGGGCTCTTTTTATGGTTGTTAATTACTCAGCAAGTGAGAGGTCATCGCTCTTTTCCCCAAAATGGTCTATCAACTGAGTACCCAATTCATTCCAGGAATGAATTGAATTTACAGGCAAGGTCCCGTACCATTCAAGAGCCTTGCCTTTGAGAGACAATGCTAGCAATATGATGGTGATATTTTCTTCTATGACATTGTGAATATTGTAGAGGTTAGCAATATTCCTAATGTGCTCAAAACTATATGGGTCCCTCTCCATGGAAAGAAGGCACATTTTTTAGGGATGATCCCAGGATTGGGTCATAATGTGGGAGATTTAAGGGTCTCTAACCACAAAAAGCCATAAAGGGTAATGCCATAGCTGGGATGGGATGTAACTACAGCTCTTTGGTGTATGTGTCCCTTATAACAGGTCTGGGAGGGTGGCTTGTTGAATAAGGATGGGTCTTCTCAAACCTTGGTCTTTTTTCTAATTTTAAAGGCAACTCAACAAAATTGAATGGGACACCCTTAGAAGCAGACTGTGTGGTGACTTTAGGCATAGGAAGTTAAAACTAGTCTTTGATTGAAAAACTAAAACTCTTACCATTGGAGTCACTAGATGCTGAAAAATAGTTAATTTGCTATAATAGGACCAGCGTCACCCTTGAAACCTTACTGAGTTGTTAAATTGGGTCCCATCGAGTGTGGCAAAACTGTTGATGCAAAAGATTGCACCCTTGGCAGGAGGTTGAGCTCCTACCTTCTTCACACAACTATGGAAACTCCCCTCTCACCTGTGGAACCAATGAAGCTAGAGGGGAGAGTCTCTAGGTAAGGGCTAGCTCCCTTTAATGCATCATATTTGTTCAAGTAAGTGCTAACACACATATATATAGACATATAATGGGGGGAATGAAAAGGGAGAAAGATTATAGGAAAACAAACTACTCTAAGGAGGTGATGCACCAAAATAAATCTGACCTTCTCACCCTCATGCTAAAATCAGACAAATACATACATACACTTCACACTTGGTAGAAGGACCATGCTGCAAGAAACTTGGTAGGGAGGCTTTAATGGAAAATATAGAAAATAGAGATTCACCAAGGTGCTATGAAATGCACACTATAAGTAATTTCTTCTTTTTCTACACTTCCAAATATAGCTCTCCTTTTCAACTGTGAAAATGGCACCTTGTAGACAACAGATATGTTGGTGTTGAACCTATGAAAGCATCAAGAAAAAATGACTAAACACAAACTAACACTCAAGACATACACAAAAATATCTATCCAAGATAAAGGTAAAAAAGGCATTTATTGATTTAGGTGAAATTTCGCCAGGGCTATGCCTTACAAATGTGGAAGATCCCCTCTCAAAATGATAAGTCTTCAATATATAGGAGAAGAAAGGAGGCTTTTTAGTGCCCCTTTTACAAGTGACCCATATGTCGTACGAGCATTGGGAAGACCAGGCTACCTACAAAATAAATGTTGTGTCAGCCCTGGTTTTGACTTCAGGCATTTTTTGACATGGCCGTGCTATTTCCTCATTAACCGAGGCTGCTTCTTGAAGGCACCTACGTAGTTTGTCTGCTCATAAATATGAAATGAAGAAAAAGAGTCGCACGATTGGCCATTCACATCTTCTAATGGTCAATTTATGGCCATTGTTTCACCTGCTAGAGTAACTTCTCGAATCGGTGCTTCCCTTCACCACTTGGACTATCTACCTGCTCCATGCCTGGCACTTTGTCTTTTTCCTATCTTGCCTCTTCTAGTTCCTTCAACCCTCAGGGGCGATCTTTTGGTAGTCACTACATTTTTGGGCCTCCTTTCATGGTTGGCATCCTTTTAGTTTAAAAGCAAATAGTTATTTCATTCTGTTAATTTTGACGTTCACGCAGCCGTCATCACTTTGAAAACCAATGGCTAATTTGCTTTCTTAAGGTTCATGGCTTTTAGGATGTCACCGTCCCCAGCAAAATGTCATCGGTCCTTTGTGGGCTTTTTTTCTACTTGAAGTCCCTTCTTAGCACCTTCCTGAAGGGAAGGTGACCCTTCAACCTTTGTTAAGTGCCCCTTTTTTTTCGCCGAGAGTCCCCCGTAAGGGCACTTACCCTTTGGGGTCCTTCGATGGGTCGTTATGTTCTTTCAGATTATTTCTCAAGTTTTTACAGACTTTTGTCCTCAAACATTTTCCATGGACTTTTTGTCTATGGAAATTTTCCTATGGACTTTTGTCTACAAACAGTCTGCTTCAGCTTTTGCTTTGAACTGTGGCCCTTCCCCGAATTCCTTCAAGCTTTTTGTCTAATGGAATTCCTTCAAAAAAAAAGTCTGAAGGAATTCAGGACTTTGCCTTAATCAAAATTCTGAAAGTTAAAACATCTTTTTTGTGGTCCCTTTGTAGCATGTTCCATTTAGGGCACCTCATTGAACCAACCCATTAAACCAAAATTGGTTCAACTATTCAACATTACACGTCAAGTTGATTGAACCAAGGTGGTTAAACCATTCACTTTAAACCAAGTGGTCTATTGAACCAGGCACTAAACCAATGTGTTGAACCAAGCTGAAGAACCATGGCATTAAACTTGTGCAACCTGAAATTGACTGGCTTTGAATAGCAAGGGAAGAAGGGGACTGATTTTAGCCTATTGGGCAAAAATGGTTAACACTTGCATGTAAGAAACAAAAGTAACTCCTTGAAACTGATCAAAGTCTGACATTCTCTTCACATCAATACTATAATGAGTTTCACATTTTTCAAGAAATCATGATGAGGGAAAGTTATGAACTTTTCAAAGATGTTAGTCAACTATGCTCGAGATCAAGAGAAACTCATCTCGAATGAAGAACTTAGAGTATGCTTATGAAACAGACAAGTTTCATAGGGGTTTTCCACCAAAATAAATATAGCTAATTTTAGGGACAATAGCTGGCTCCAATTGGGGAACTTCCATCGATTAAACTTTGAAAGGATCGATGGGAATAAAAACTAATCTCTAAATGCCTTTATCCATGCCATTGGGCCATGGAGTCAAACTACTAAAAATAAAAAAACACATAAAACTAAACAAAAATAAATAAACAAAAGACTATACAAATGTACAAATGAACTCATTTGACACTTCAAGGATTGAAGTGTTTCAAATGTTACCCACTGTGAAGTAGTGAGAATGGTGTTCCATCTTGAGATTCTAGAAAAAAATTATTTTCACCACAGAATTGATGAATGGTGAATGGACCTCTCCACAAGGAATCAAATTTTCCATGCATTCCTTTTGGTTATCTCCTCTTATCCCACAACAAGACTTAATCTCCAATATGAAAATAAAAAATCCTTGCTCTCTTTTCAAAGAGTTTGTTTACTTGATTTTGATGTGTAGCAATACAATCCACTACCATAGTTCATTTCTCTTCTAGTTCAGTTAAGCAAATGATCCTCTTATCAATGGAATTTTTGAAAGTTTGATCTTTGACTACCTTTGCCAACTTCAGTGCTAGTAGTTCTAGGGTGATTGGTATCTCTGCATTCAAACCATACAAAAGTTAAAATGGTGACATACCTATTGCCCTTTTGGGTGTAATCCTATCTACCCATAAAGAATTGAACAATGCTTTATGCCAAGTTCTCTGTTTGTCATCTATCAATTTCTTGATAATAATAACCAGATTCTTGTTACTTGTTTCCACCTGATCATTCCCTTGCAGATAGTAATCTGAAGAGTGGGAAAGAATAATCCCATGATTGTAGCAAAAGTTAGTGATCTCATAAGAAGAGAAATAAGTGGCATTATCTATTATAATCTTATTTGGAACTCCAAATTGGGAAACAACATTTTCCTTAATGAAATTACATACTACTTCCAAAGTAGCATGCTTAACTACGATGGCTTCTACCCACTTGGTGAAATAGTCTATTACGGTGAGAACATAGTTGTGTCTGGAACTTGAGGATGGGTTCATGGTACCAATGAAATCAATACCCTATTAATAAAAAGGCTCTTCAATCACTACCATCTTGAGAGGTAATGTGGCCAACTTGGGTTTCTTGACAAACTGTTAACACAACTCACACCTATGTACCCAAGTGTACGCATCTTGAAATAGTGTAGGCCAATAATATCTAGCTCATAGAATATTGTGAGCCATCACAGGTGCAAAATTTTTTCTTACATAAGCCAAATTATAGAAGGAATCTAGAAGTTTATTTTTTTTCACCTTATCCACGCAATGAAGAAATACCCCATCAAGGCTTCTTTTGTACAAACCATTGTCCCACAAGACATAGTTAGCAGCTTTCAACTTAACATTTATTTTTTATTTATAAGATGGATGGGTAGGATACTCATCATAGGAGAGAAAATGAGTGATATTGGAATACCACTCATCATTAGTAGTGATGAAGAGAACCGTAGACATGCCTTCAAACTCTATTTCTTCTTGTTCTATTTCCTTTGGTATGTTATCAAAAATTAATTGGTAGAGACCTTTTCCCCATACAAGATTAGTGGGTTTGATATCAAGATAAAACTCTTGAATTTTATCAATCCAATTTCCCCTTTTATTACCAAACTCTTGTTGAGTTAAAATGGACTTCACTATCATACCAGGCACCAAAACAACGGTATCTAAATTTAGGATATATAATCTGAAATGTTTTACTACTTTAACCACATCATAATCATGCTTCTCCATGTTTGAATATTTAAATTCATGAGCTTTGAGGGGACAACTCATAAATGATATGGGATATTCCACACCTTCTTTATTTTACTTAACCAAAATGGCTAAAAGTGTATGTTCAGAAGCATAGCTATATACTATGAAGTCTTTGGTATAATCTGTACAAACCAGGATCAAGGCATGAGCAATAGATTTTTTGATATCTTCAAATGCTGACTTGCCTTCTGTAGTCCAATGGAAAGTAGCTTTACCCTTCATCATGTCGACAATGTGGTGATTTTTCTCTATGAATTCCAAAATGAATCTTCATAGAAAATTCACCTTTCCAAAGAAAGAATGAACTGCAATCTTACTAGCAGGAAGAGTAAGATTTTGGATAGATTTATCTCTTTCTAAGTCAATTTTTATGCCTTCTTGGGATACAATGTGACCAAGAAGGTTACCTTCTTTAACCCCAAAAATTGATTTCTTAGGATTGAGAGAAATACCATTTTACTGACAACATTCTAGCACTTGTTGTAAATGATGCACATAATCAGGATGATGTTTAGAAAAAATGGTCAACTCATCAAGATACACCATAATAAACTTTCCCATTTCATCTCTGAAGGGAAGATCCATTGCTCTCTAGAAGGTGGTGCTAGCATTAATCAGACCAAAAGGCATTTTATGATATGTGAATGTGCCCCAAAGTGTAGTGAAAGTAGTTTTATATTGATCTACTTCATTGACTTCCACTTAATTATACCTAGAAAATTCATCTAACATTGATAACATGTTTGAGCCATTTACCATTTGCAATACTTGATCTATGATGGGTAGGGGGTAGTTATCCTTTAGGGAAGATTGATTTAAGTTTCTAAAATCAACATAGATGCAAATTTTTCCATACTTTTTTCTCATGGAAATATGTTTAAAATACAGGTGAAATGATGGATTAGAAAAATTATTCTCGCATTTAACATCTTATGGATCTCAGAAAGGATATTACCTGATATTTTGGGGTTGTATTACCTTTGTTTCTACTTGTGAGGCAATGACCCAACCTTAAGAGTAATTTCATGCCAAATTTCTTCAAGCCTGAGAGATTTCAAATCATCATAAGAATATGCCAAAACATCAATGTAATGGTGAAGAAGAGTAATGAATTTTAGCTTTTCATTAGAAGTACAACAATTTTCAATGTTGATGATTTTGGGATTTTCTCTCATATTCAAATTTATTTGATCAAACTTTTTAGAGGAACTTGAATCCATTTGCTGCTAATTGACATACCTGTCATGCTTATCAAATAAATTCTCAAAAGAAACCAAACCTTTTAGAATTTTATTCCCCTTGAGTTGAAGAAACTCTTCACCAATTTTTAAATCTATTTCAGGAACTGATTTTCATAGTGGAGACTCGCTACCTTTAAAATAAAGCTCTTTAAAGCTATCCATCTTTTCCAAAAAATCAATGATTTGATTATCACCATTAAACACCTGCCAATGGTTTGCATTATTAGGTACACTTGGTTGAAAGAATAGCTCAATAGTGTACTTGATTCCTTTGAAATATTTATAGGGAACCATGAGGGTTGTAGAAACAACTAATGAATCTGCATGATCATTGAATTCTCTCAGCACAACAAAAATATTGAAAGCATCAAAACATTCAATGTAATCCCATACAAGATTGTGATAATGTCACAACCTTTCATTTTTGGTTTGGTACAGATTCCTTACCTGATAAACCACCAATTCGGCATCTCCTTAGGCATGAAGAATCTTGACACCTCTAGCATGAGCAGCTTTCAATCCAAGCAACAAAGATTCATACTCAGTAGTGTTGTTGGTATTGTTGAATTGCAACTTATATGAATAAGGAAAAATGTCTCTATAAGGGGATATCAAAACAATTCTAGCTCCAAAACTGGTAGAAGAGCAACTACCATCAAATTTTAAAATCTAAACATCATTAGAATTTGATCTCCTTAAAGATTTCTCTTCGTTGGTGGGGGAAGATATTAAACTTTTCTCTGATAATTCTTCTAATTTTCTATCTAAATTTTCTAAATTTTCACCTAATGAACTTTCATCTGATGAGATAAAACATCTTCAGTGGTCAGAAAATAATTACCCATTCCTGATGATTCAAATAAAATTTGAGCTTTGGGGTCTGATGTTTGGGTGACAATATATTTTGACTCTTTCTCAGGAAGCAATTTTACATGATGCCCTTAATAGGTATCCATGGTTCAAATAGATCAATATTAAACTCTTCACCTACATCATTTTAAAAATTGTGTTTAAGGAGAATGCCATAGGAAGCTAGAACATCAGCCACCAAGACTATCATTTTGATCCTTTTATCTGGAAAAGTGGCAAACACAAAATAGGAATCCTTGATTTGACCTACGAGTGGTACTTATTTGTTTTCCATGGAGAAACATCTCCAAAAAGTTTTAGTTAAGGTAAGACCAAGATAATCTACTACCTTGGCAGGCATAACATTATTAGAGGCTCCAAAATCTATCATATAGTTGCTCAACCTATGGCCATTGATCAATAGAGAAACATAGAAAGGTTCTATTTTTCTAGGGGAAACAAGAGGAGTAGCGAAGATTATTTTGAGTGGATTTGTTCTTTGAGGGATCATGAGCCACCTTTGTAAAATCTTGTCTCATAGAGATGGTTTTATTTTTTATATATTCAACCAACCTATCAAACTATTCAAGATTGGCTTGTAAGTATTCAATTTCAGACATTTTGATCTTGGTCTTCCTAGCGTGATCAATTATGTCAAATAACTAAAATGAACTAGAAATAAAGGAAGAAATTCCATCATCTTGTTTTCTATCTAGTATGGTACTAGTCTGAGAAATATAAGTAGAAATTATAGGGTTGTTTGAGGTACTTACTTTCTTACTGGTCATCGAGTCTTTTGATTGGAAAGGCATTGAAGCCCCTTGTTTAGCAACTGAGATTATTGGCTAAGGTTATTCTCCTACTTTTCCCTTATCAGCTTGCTAAGTTGACTAATTTTGGGACCTAGTAAAGATAGCATATGATCCATCAAACACTTCTCCATTTTTTCTAGCTTCATCTTGGTAATTTAGAAAACTAATGTTGGAGTCACCAACTAATTCTTCTTCTCCTTCTATAAAGATATTAGCATCATCTTCCTAGTCTAACTTAGGTTGAAAAGAGAGATCATGTTTAGCTTCATGATAACCAACTACTAATTTGACTAGTGTTACTTCAATGGTAAGCTTCTCCTATGTGGGAGGAAGATGATTGGATTGCCCTTGATTTTTAGTAGCATTGCCTTGATATGAATGGTTAGGAAATATCCTCCTTGGTATATATCGATAAGGAGGAGTAGACATACCTTTGGACATTTGCATTTTTAGAACTAGCAATTCATTTTCCAACTTTTGCACCATGGGATCATTGGTGTTCATGGAATAATTTTAGTAGATGAGTAAAATTTGTTTTTATTAGAATCTTTCATTATCTTTCCTTCTAGGATAAGATCATCTTCGACCTCGGTAGCCAAAATTTGAGCTAAACAAAATATCTATAGGGCCGGCCTACCTCAAGAGAAAACTTACTTCAGGAAGTTGAAAATTGATGAAGAAGCACTTAAGGTTCTCTCGTGTTGGCTGAGCAATGGTAGGGATCCTATTCCTCAGCTTATTAAATTTAACAATGAAGTCTTGCATAGGTTCATGAGGCTCCTTCTTCATTTGTGTAAGCTAAGCCAACAAGGCATGAGTATCCTCTGCAAGTTTTAACCTAGCCTCAAACTTGGCCTTGAGGCTGTTCTAATCAGTTATAGTTTGAGCTTGAAGATGGTAAAACTAATCTATGGTAGTACCTTGTAAGGTTTCTACAAACATTATCATCGCTATGTCTTCATATTCAATGCCTATCACACTACATACTATGCAAAAAGATGCAACATACTCATCAAGATGGATTTTTCCATCACCATAGAATTTAGGAAAAATCTTTCTTGAACTACGAGGTAGTTCATGTAAAAGTGGGTTTAGATTGAGAGGGCCAAAAGTGTTACCCTAAAGACCATGGACTACCATGATGTGATGATTAAAAGGAGGGATAACAAACCTTTGTGTGGTATGTATGGACAAAAATCTATTAGCGTTAAAACTAGAAGCTTCACCTGGTATTAGAGATCTAACATTGGTAGGAGGAAAACTCCTAGTTTACTAAAGACGAGATTGTGGAGGAAAAAGATCAAAATTATTTTGTTACACCAACTCAAATATAGGATCAACAATACCTTGAGATATCTGGTTTCATGTATACCATGGTCTTCTAGAGTGTAAAATGGAAAAGAACTAGAAATGCTTCAATTTAAATCTTGAGGCTTCAAAGTGTGCATTCATTTCCCCAGTTGGAGTCACCAAAAACTATTGGGTGAATATTTCATCATCAACTAACTGAAGGTAAAATGGGTATATCAACCACAACATAATGAGATAAATCTCTCCTCTAAATAAGTGGAGGTTCCCTATAAACTATTATAAACTAATCTAACTAAAAATTAACTCAGGGGTGAGATCATACCATCCATTTCTCTTCTTTTCAGAAATGATGTTTACAAAGTAAAAGAAAACTTCTTGATATGGACAAAAACTATAAGAAACTCATGAGATTACAAAGCCTATCATTTCTTCTTCTACTAATTTATAGCTTATATAATATTAGAATGAAGTACAGACCAAAGTAACCACTCAAAACTATAATAGAGTATATGACTACAAAGGATAAAAGTAGTTCAAAGCCTTTCCAATATGCTTTTTACAAAAAAATTAAAGAAAACACAAACTAAATATAATTATAGTATCACAAAGTCTCCATAATCAATCTTCAAAACATCTTCCAGATTATTTTCACTCACTCTACTTATTTAATCAAATAGATAAGATTGCATTAGGAAAAGGACGTAAGAACACTTTCCTAAACAACACAAGTTATTCTAATACAACGTTTGAAGAGTCACTTGATTTCTCATTCATTTAAGAAAATATATGATTTACAATCTAAGCTCAAAGTCTCAAAAGGCATCTCAATTTGGGTAGAGTTGTGCTTCCAATTACTAAAATATATCTAGTACGAAAGAGGATTTCTTTATTTATAAGGAGAGGCCTTGAGGATTAAGAAAAGACTTAAATATTTTGACCTAGTCAAAGATATAAGTCTTTGTTGAATTTGGACTTTCTATATTTTTACATGTAATTACACATAATAAAAGTACATGTTAAAATTTCCAAAGTGGTTACAAATGTGCATTTGGAAAAATGGAAATTAAATCAAAGGAAAATTGATTCAATTTGTAGCACCATCTTTCTTCATGTGAGCATCATACATGGTAATAGCTACTTGTATCCTAATACTGTCTGGAGTAACAATATTCTTGAAAACCACCTTTTCCCTAACTATGGCATCTCTCACTATTGTGACTAATTTTGCATCACTAGTTAGCCTAGTTTTTAGATTATCCAGAGTTAATTGATTGTCCATAATGTTATCCACATAGGCTACTAAAAATGCTTTCTCTTTGAATTCTTTTCAGAAAATACCTTCAAATTCTTGAATCATTTCTTCTATTGAAAGTAATTAGTTGTCTTGAGATGTAAGCTTACAAGGTAGCTCCTCCAATTTATGTAAAAGACTGACGTTACTTTGTTCACTGAGGTCCTTTAATGATTTGAGGTCACTGGTCAATTCTTTAACCACTCAACTCCTATATATCAATGCTTCTTTGGTTTTAGTGTAAGATTTTCTATCAACAATGATGCCAATTGATATTAGAGTGCTGATTTTTAACTTCTTCATCTCCATCCATTTATCAAGATACTTTCTTATGCTTTCAATATCCTGAGAAATAATATTAATAAGATCATCTAGTTTTTCTCTTATTTTTCTCATTTTATCTGTTTTCTCAGATAACTCTCTGAGCAAGGAAATTTCTTGTGTATGCATCTTGTCTAAGTAATCTTCAAGTAATTTTCCCTTGAGATAGGTCTTTTCCACTTTCTAAATTATGGGATCTTCTATGGAAATGGCTTATAGAGTGAAATTGATCCTTCTTACAACTACATTCAACTATTCCACCATTGATTTATAATGATCCTTCATCTCTTTCTCTCTATCAAACTTCTGAACCAAGATGTCCATAGCTGACTGCATATCACTTTTAGCACTTTCATGAATTATCTTACCTAACTCAACTCGAGAGATAGAGTAATCACTTACGTCAAGATTAAATCAAAATAAAATTGATTCAACTTACTGAATGCAAAATGGGTATATCAACCACATCATAATGAGATAAATATCTCCTCTCAGCAAGGGGAGGCTCCTTATAAAATATTATAAACTAATCTAACTAAAAATTAACTCAAGGGTGAGATCATACCATCCATTTCTCTTTTTTCAAAAATGATGTTTACAAAGTAAAAGAAAACTTCCTGATATGGATAGAAACCACAAGAAACCCATGAGAGTACAAAGCCTATCATTGCTTCTTTTACTACTTTATAACTTATATAATATTATAATGAAGTGCAGCCCAAAGTCCCCACTAAAAACTACAACAGAGTATATGACTACAAAGGATAAAATCACTTCAAAGCCATTGCAATATCCTTTATACAAAAAAATTAAAGAAAACACAAATTAAAGATTATTATAGTAGCACAAAGTCTCCATAATCGATATTCAGAACATCTTCCAAATTATTTTCACTCACTCTACTTATTTAATCAAATAGATAAGATTACATTAGGAAAAGGATATAAGATCAATTTCCTAAAAAACACAAGTTATTCTAATACAAAGTTTGAAAAGTCACTTGCTTTCTCATTCATTTAAGAAAATAAATGATTTACAATCTGAGCTCAAAGTCTCAAAATGCATATTAATTTGGGTAGTGTTTTGCTTCCAATTACTAAAAGATATCCATTACAAAAGAGGTTCTCTTTATTTATAGGGAGAGGCCTTGAGGATTAAGAAAGGACTTAAATATTTTGACCTAGTCAAAGATAGAAGTCTTTTTTGACTTTGGACTTTCCATATTTTTACATGTAATTACACATGACAAAAGTACAGGTGCAAATGTCCAAAGTGGTTACAAAAGGGCATTTGAAAAAATTAAAATTAAATAAAAGAAATTGATTCAATTTGTAGCCCCATATTTCTTCATGTGAGCATCATACATGGTGATAGCTACTTGTATCCTGATACTGTCTAGAGTAACAATATTCTTAAAAATCACCTTCACCCTAACTGTGGCATCTCTCACTGTTGTGACCAATTTTGCATGAATAGTTAACCTAGTTTTTAGATTATCTAGAGTTAACTGATTGTCTAGAATGTTATCCATAGAGGCTACTAAAAATGCTCTCTTCAAATTCTTTTCAGAACATACCTTCAAATTCTTGAATCATTTCTTTTACTAAAAGGAATTGGTTGTCTTGCAATGTAATCTTGTAAGGTAGCTCCTCTAATTTATGCAAAATACTAATGTCACTTTATTCACTGAGGTCCATTGATGATTCGAGGTCGCTGATCAATTATTTAAGCACTCGACTCCTATATATCAATGCTTCTTTGGTTTCAGTGTAAGAGTCTCTATCAACAATGATGCCAATTGATATTAGAGTGCTCATTTTTCACTTCTTCATCTCCATCCATTTATTAAGATACTTTGTTATGCTTTAAATATCTTGAGAAATAATATTAATAAGATCATCTAGTTCTCTTATTTTTCTCATTTTATCTATTTTCTCAAATAACTTTATGAGCGAGGAAATCCTTTGTGTATGCATCTTGTCCAAGTACTCTTCAAGTACTTTTTCCTTGAGATAGATCTTTTCTAATTTCTAAATCATGGGATATTCTATGGAAATGGCTTCTGGAGTTACTATTTATAGAGTGAAAGTGATCCTTCTTAACACTATAGTCAACTTTTCCACCTTTGCTTTATAATGATCCTTCATCTCTTTCTCTCTATCAAACTTCTAAACCAAGATGTCCATAGCTGATTACATATCACTTTTAGCACTTTCATGAGTTATCTTACCTAACTCAACTCGAGAGATAGAGTAGTCACTTACATCAAAAAATTTAATAGTTGCATCTTGTGGAGGTCTTGCTATTTCCAAAAATTTGTGCCCCTTATCCCCAATCATCTTTGAAATAATCTTTGGCTTTTTGGGTGCCTTGACTTTTACTGGCACCATTTTATTGAAATCAAAGTCATCTAGAGAAATGGCTTGTTTTTTCATTTTGGGTGTATATGCTGAAAACCAAGTTGAGATCATAGAAGTACTTTCATTAGTATAAATCTCCATTATTAGCATTACTAGAGTTGCACTTGAACTGATAGTGGAAACAATAGGTAGAGTATCAATAAAAATTGCACCTTCTGCTAAGTGATCAAGAGTAGAACTATCTTGGATATTAAAATATGGAGATGACAAATTGGGAATTGACCCATAAGAATGAATAATATCTCCAAAAGTGCCTTGAGGGTCATAAAAATAATTTTGGAAGGAGAGGCTACTCCAGAAGAGGGAACACTAATTGGAGAAATAGGTGAAGGAGTTACAACATGTGTGTTAGGTGGGGAAGTAGAAATTCCTATTTTTGGCTACACATTCTCTCATAAAGATAGAGTTTCCTTTTCCTGTTGATCTACAAGCCTATCATCAATCTCCATTTGTTCCCTTGTTGGTTCTTCGATTCTTTACTTCTTAACCTCCATATCTATTGTTTTTGTCTCTTTTTCTATAACTTTTGATTTCTTCATCATGAAGATGATCTTAGGCTTATGTGGCCTAGAGGAAGAAGGAACATCATGCTTATTATTCATCCTATTTTCTTCTCTTCTCCTTGTTTCCTCTTGAAATTTAGCTTTTGATCCTATGATGAACTCTTTCAAAGGGATTCCCTTATTTGCTAACCAATCATTAGTTTTTTCCCATATTGATTCAAATCTTTTCCTTAAAGAAGTCAACTCTTTTTATGACCATTTGATTGGGGGAAGAGGGGCATTAGTGACCTGGTTAGTATGGTATCTATTATAGATCAAATCTCCATCATCCACTAGATTCTTAAGGATGTCAGTGAGTCCCAGATATTCTATCTACTCAAGAGATAATCTATTGTCGTATATTTTTCTGACATCTGCTGTCCTCAAATCAACCTAAAAATCTTTGATCATAGGCTCATGAAATTGATTTTTCCTCCTAATTTTATGCTTTATGCTCCTATAATAAAAATTTTGTATCCTTTTGAAATGCTTCATGGTTATGAGCTGCATTTTAGTTTCCATAACTCTAGCTTTCCCAATAGTTAATACTGAAAACCTACCAATTTCAATTGGGAACCTGAAACTAGGTTTCTTGAGTTCCATCTGCTTATTATGCACAACAATTAATTGCCTGCATAGCTCCATCAAGACCAATTTGTCTTAAGGGAATCTTGGAAGCATGTAAGGATGACCTTAGAAAAATCTAACCTATAGGTATAAAAAAGAAAGAAATTGCAAAAACATACATCCAAAGTCATTCACAACGGTCCAAGGTTCATCTAACACTCTTTTTTGTTCTAATTAAGGATTAAAGAGACACAAAAATACCACAAATAAAGCATCATTCACTCTCCTAAAATGATGGATAGAGCACTTCAATGTCAACTGAGAGTAATATTGATACACTGGGGTTACTCTCAAATCTCCTTCTGATGTCAAACTTGGAAAGGTTCTCATCAAAGCTATAATATGCACTAGGTATGAAGTCATGTAGAATTTTGAGGTAGTAGATACCTTAATCAATTAATCATGTAGAGCTTTACTAGTTTATTCTCCCCAAAAAATGACTTGTTTATCTTGGAGGATTATCTTAATGAAGGGGTACATCCATTCATGAAATTGTAAGGAAGTAGGCAAGCCTCTTACCCTATTGAGAAGAGTGATCAGGTCACTGACTTCTTCTATAAAGTCACTTCTTAGAAAGCTCTATTGCCATCTTGACAAATTTTCCCTTTGAGTTTTGAGCCATTTATTATTGATTACTTTCTTCACTCTTTTAAGATCTTTGTCATATTCTGTTTGTGCTTCGATGAAATCAAGATTTAATACTTCGGTAGTAGGAGGACACATGAACACTTTATCAATGAATTTAGGGTCCAGTTTAATCACCACATTACCACTAGGATCTGACATAGCCCTGGTATCCTTGTTGTATAACTAAGCACACTAGAGAACAAACTTGGTGTTATGAGCCGCTACAGGGAAAGAAGATACCAGATGAATATTACTTTCAATTATCTTCTTCATCTCATGGCTGGGATTGCTTGATTTAGTTCTTTCCATGAACTTAGCGATATCCATATGACTGATCTCTATATCTCTAATGTCGTTAACATTAGAAGTAACTGAGGTGATTAAAAAAACACCTTGATAGTTGTACTTTGTTGTCTTTGACTTCTTTAGAGAAACCTCAGTCATTTGGAGAAGCTTTTGTCAAAAGGACATCGATGAAGAAGGATCCTTGAGAAAAACTACAACAAAATTCATGATCATGCAATTAGGGGAAATATTGGCAATATGGGAAAATTGCATGTCGATGATCATGACCATGGGGATGCACTTGAGAGGGATAAAGTGTCAGCAAGCTATAAATACAAAGGAAGGTGGGGTTAGAAAAGCAAAATTTATTTTTTCCTAGAGTTAGGAAATTTTGAGAAAAAGTATGTAGGGGTGGCAAAAATTGCTGCCCTTGCATATAATGGGGGTACCGATGGCAAACATTGTCAACATAGCATGTAAAGTGAAAACATGCATGGGTAAAAATTTTTGCCACCTTAGTATGGAAAAGGGAGGTACATTTATGCATAGGCAGTAATTTTTTCCACCTTTTCATGTTGGTTTATGCAAAGGCATCAAAATTTATGCCCATGCACATGAAGGGTAGAAACTAGGTAAGGGTGACAAAAATCACCACCATTACACGGATGGGAAGCATTGTGTAAGGGTGGTGATTTTTTCCACCATTACATGGATTGAACTCATTGTGTAAGGGTGGTGATTTTTTCTACCATTACATAGATGGGAATTGACCTAGGTCTAGATTTTTTAGGCTTTTGCTTAGAAAACCTCCTCGAGGAAGAGAGGGAGGAAGAGAGAGGAAAGATAAAACCTAGAAAGGAGAAAAGGGGAAAACCAAAACCTCTAAAGAAAAGCTAATAAATAAAAAAATGACAACCTAGAAAAAAAAGAGGAACATAAAACCTACCTGGTAAATCAAAATTCTATGCTTGAAGCCAGAGAAATTACAATTCCACTCATTCACGTTATCAACTGGTTGCAGGGAGGGTGAGCAGACAAATCAAAACAATCAAAATGAGACATAAATCAATATTTAAATGGCTAAAAACCAAAGCCAACCACTCAACACATGTGGTCATAAGTGTTTCATGTGAAAACTGAGGTCATGCAAGGGTGGCAAAAATTGTTGCTCTTTCATGTTGTGGTGAAAATATGCAAGGGCAGTGAAAATCACCGCTCCTGTATGAAAGGGCCAAAAAATGCAAGGGCAGTGAAAATCACCACTCTTACATGGAAGAGGAATGGATAAAGGATGTAATGGTGGAAAACATTTCTACCTTTACATGGAATAAAAACAATAACATGCAATAGTGGTAATTTTTGCTGACCTTGCATGTAAGAAACAAAAGTAACTCCTTAAAACTAATCAAAGTCTAAAGTTCTCTTCGCATCAAGACTGCAATGAGTTTCACATTTTCTAAGAATTTGTGATGAGGTAAAGTTGTGAAATTTTCAAGTATGATATTCAACTATGCTTGAGATCAAGATAAACTCATCTCGAATGATGAACTTAGAGTATGCTTATGAAATAGACAAGTTTCATTGGGGTTATCCACCAAAATAAGCATAGCTGATTTTGGGAATAACACTCTCATGTGTAATGTTCTTTATTATCTTATTATTATATAAATTACATGTATTTAATCTCATATACATGTTTTCTACCTAGATGTATCTAACTCTTTGGCTATTTTTGAGCATTTTTCTTCTCCTCTTCTCCCCTAAGAGGGTGATAGCTACTTTCCCTCTAACCAGGTCCATGATATCACCCTTCCAAAAGATGAGGTAACCTATACTATTTTTCTTAATGCATACATTCATCCTATATCTTCTTTAAAACCTCTTTAACATATGTGCTTACATGTTCAATCATAAGCAACTAAGGTTTGCACATGTGAGACTCTAAGTGATTAAATCAATAGTATAAGCAAGTTAATATCATATTTATAAACTTAGAATCAATTGTTACATTACAAGATCACAACATTGGAAAACCATATTATAATATAAAATCCTCAAGGGCATCCTAGTGTCAATCATGTATATGCACCTTCACCTAGTTAATTGGCTGCAAGCAATGTTACATATCAAAACAAGAAATTACAACAAAGTAACTCTACAAAATGTGATTCAAAAAACATTCAAAGATCAAATAAGATTTCAAGTTAGGTACTAAGGGAAATGATTAAATTTAAGTTGATCAAACTACCTCCTCTACATCCAATAGGAAGATCCAGATATTATTATGCATATCATATAATGCATGGGCATCACATAGATTCATGTTTGGAATTGAATAAACATATACAATAGATCATTTCTAATGAGGACCTTATACAAGGTAAATTAGTCAAGCAATCCATAGTGACATAGGAACACATTCATAAAGTGTCAAATTTAGAAATAGTAAAAATGTGGTTACCAAAGAAAAACTTAGAACAAAAGGATCAAAAATAAAAAATATAGCAACAAACAATACCATAAGCACAAGTAAAGCACAAAAAAGATGCAAATCTACATCTCCAAAAATAAGGCTCAACTTTCAAAGTAGTATGGGTTTGGTCAAAAATATCTACAACAGTTTGATTATCAAGGTCAAGGGTTGAGAAAGCATTCTCAAGGCATCACTACTCTTATTTTAGTAGTTGATAATGTTTATCACCAAGGTTTAGGATTTATTGAACATCCTAAGGTAAATCATTCATATACATAGTTCATCAAAGGAAAAGCTCTAGATACAATAAAAGTAAACACTAGCATTTTATTGATTCAAAATCAAGATGATAATCATGATTGGAATAATACAAGTTATTATGATTTCCAAGATACCCATAATGAATCCAAATATTTAGAGTCATATTCATAGCCATTCCCTCATGCTTCATAATCACACATGATTCTTTTGTTTGATACAAGACACCATGATAGGCAGTCTCCCATGAAACTCATTGGTTAGTATCATCTCTTCTCAACCTTGCTTGTACATAATTTTTCATAATTACTTGTATATAGCTTATTTTAAATTACTTGTACATATTTTATTCTTTCTTACTTGAATATAGTTTCTCAGTATTTCCTTTACATAGTCTACTCATGATTGATTGTACATAGTTAAAAATATCAAAAATTGAAAAACATTCAAATATTTTAAAATACCAAAGACAATATAACATTTCAAAATTAAAAAAACATTAAAATATGTCAAAATACCAAAAATAATATAACATTTCGAAGTATAAAAACATTAAAAAATTCAAAAGTATTTCAATTATATGCATTATCCATGCTTTACATTTCTACTACCATACTAGACTTACATTTGTTGTTCTATGCAATTGTTTGTCAATTTATCTACATTATCATGCTTTAATTTATCTTCTTTGATTGTATGTAGTGACACCCATATCCTTGATTGCTTCACTTTACCCTTTGAGGAGGAATCCTACTTTTACATTAAATACATACATTGATATATCTACCCACAGGGGGCATTTTCTACATGACTACACCATCTAGGTTATTTCATTACTACACCACACACTATAGTTATCATGATGATGTATATTACTTAATATCTTACATAGATCACTCTATCAAAATTTCAATAGTATATAACACTTGTGTATTTCTTAGCATATACCTAGTCTTGTACTACATATCTTGCATACTTTCACTTCTTCCTTTGATTATTTAAATGTGAATATATTTCTAGTAATTACATATTTTCTTTTCTTGATTTGTGTAACTAGTTATGATTTCATTTCTTAGTTCCTATTTGTCTCCTATATGTGACTTAAGACATTTTCCAATGTCCTTTGCTTCTATTTTTGTGTGTGCCTTATGACATTGGCCAATTTCCTTTGTCTACACTCTTTTATGTTTTTGTCACCCTTGTGCCAACCTTGCTTGTTTAAATTATATGTATATGTGGCAGTTGAACATGTCTTATATGATTTCTTTCCATTTTGAGTGACATGTGCCCATGTCCCTTATTTTATTGATCTCTTGGACACTCTTGTATGCTTCTTACTTATTTCTTTGTGTGCTTATTACATGATTGATTTTTTATTGTTTGTGATGCCATGATCCACATCATTCATTATCTTGATTTCTTAGATTCTATGATGAACATCATGATCCATCCCTCTTTACAACTAAGAACTAAACAAACTTGTAGTTTTAATTCAATACATTTCACATTTTTTTACATTATTATATCTATCTAGGCATACCCTTGTTGATCTAACAATAGCCATTACAAACACTACTATATATTGAGATATTTTATCAATTATCATTGCTATATCATGTATCTTTATAGCATAACATACTTACAGGGCTATTTCTTTTGAGGGAAGTCATTGTAGGGTTTTCATTCCTACCCTCATAAGAGGGGGAAACAAATATGGGTTTTGTCACAGAGATCAGAGTTCCTAATGGTCAAAAAAGTAGTTTTTAGAACACCCAAAACAACAACTAGACTTCAAACTAGGTAGAATAGACCAGGTAGATAATGACAATTTTAAAATAGTCATTAGATTTAGCCTAAGAAAATAACACCAAGATTAGACTATAACACTAGATAATAAGGTGTCCACTTTTGATGCTCTTATCTAAACAACAAAAAAAATCAATTTTTTTAGAAATAAGAGAAAAAGTAGGTTCAACTACAACTTTGTGAATCTAAACCAGTTTAAATACAATAGTTTTAGTACATTTTTCTTAGATAATTTAGATATATGGTGCATCATGAATGATATGGTGGCTCTTACTTCCAATTTTAGATAGGGTAGTTTCTATAACTTCCAAATTAGAATCTATGTTTGAGACACTAATGATTGGGGACAATGTACAAGGCACATTTGTCTTATTTTCTTACTAAGTTTAGCATATTACCTAGATATTCTTAATAGTTTCATGCCTTATTCTATCTATAGGTGGTTGGTATCATTTTGGAGTGGCTTTCATACAAGCCTAACCTCCACATTTTGAAATGGATTTCATATAAGACTAGTGCCAAGTTTTGGAGTGGTTTTCATATAAGCCTAATCGCCACCTTTAAAAGTGGCCAAGAGTGGCCTAGTTTATAGCATATATTTATCTATTCACACCACATTTATAAATTATAGATCATTCATGGGCTTCAACATCCATCTCATATGACACACATTTCATACCGATATCAGTTCATAGCTTCACTTCATGGGGTAATGATGGAGCCAAAGTTCTAACTAGCCTTTGTATTCTTGAGCCACCTACTCAAAGGGATTGGACACATATTCCTAACATAAATCATCACATACATGATCACATAGCTTCACCTAATGGGCAGTAATGGAGCCAAAGGTCTTGCTAGCCTTTGTATTCTTGAGCCACCTACTCAAAGGGATTAGACACATAGTCCAATCATAGATAAACACATGCACGATCACATAGCTTCACTTAGTGGGTAATGATGGAGCCAAAGGGTAAGCCTTTGTATTCTTGAGCCATTTTTAGGGAATTAATAACTCATCTCCATTCATGATATTAATCTTGATACAATACACTTATTATTACTTAGCATCATCTAACATCACTCAACATCACAATCGGTTTTATATTAGTCTGTGTACTTAATGAGATGTATTCATTCTTTTATCTTCCTCTTTCTCTTACCCAACATTCACATTATTATTTTAAATATAGTGTATCTAATAATAACCGATCTACTCTTTGTTTTCTCTTGAAGATTTAAACTTCACAATGTGCTCTCTCTCTATGCACACCCAACATCACACAACTTTATGAGCTTCACCCTTGTAGGTAAGCTCAGGTACACTTTATTTTTTTCCATTATCCTAGTATTTTTCTTTGCTACATCCCTATAATAAAGTGGGGGGGAAATGTAGTCAAATAAAATGTTAAAATTGGTAACTTGGGTGTGGTTTGTGACACCCAACCCATAGGTTCCTCTTTCTTGATCTCATGACTCTCATAGGCATCTTTTCACTAATTACTAGTTATCTATAGCCTTATAGACAATGATTCCACCTCTTTTAAGAAATATTTCTAGTGATGATTCCATCCCCTTAGTTCTTGTTCCTTTAAGACTATAGTGCCCAACTTGGACTATAGCATCAGACCCTATAGTGTATATTTCTGGTGCTCCTATTCAAGTACATTTTTACCATAAATGGTTATTTCATTAGGATAAGAACCAAAATGAAATAACCATTGTATGCCTAGATAATAGGGATGATTGCCTATACAAGAAAAACCACTAAGGCAATCATCCCTATTATCTACATATAACTAGCCAATATAATTAAAATCTCATCAAAATACTTACTACAATCCCCAACCACCTCAAGCACATATATTTTAGCATTTTGTATCTTCATAAACACTATTACATAAAACACATCAAGTGGGATAACTACATATGGATTGATTCCTCTTTAGAGTATTTGTATGTAGGAATCGTGCCCACACAAGGGGTGTAGATACAATTTTCGTTAATTTTACACACACTAACCCCCCCCCCCCCATCTTTCCTAAATTTTGTCAAAGTAAAATGAAGACTAGGGTTTTAAGACTAAATTAGTTCTACAGGGAGTTCCATGGATATCTAACAGTCAGAATTGCATAGGTAGGCTCATATGGACATAAAAAACAAAACCCAAAAAGCTTATGTCTCCTAGATAATAGTGGTAGAAGAGCACTATAGTGCTTGACCTTAGGGTGTCTTATTTTGGTGCTCATATCCAATCATAAAATGAAGACTAGATCTTGATTTTCAACATTATCGTAGTCTTATACAGTGAATTCTAGACCCTACAATAGTTGTCTCAATCAATTTTTAGCTACATTTTATTTTCTCTCCCTTATTACTATTTTTAGAAAGATTCAAATTATATAAATTAGTAGCTTAATTATTTCATATTTGTTTACTGATTTAATTAACTCAAACCCTTAACTAAATTAGGAATAGGACTCCAATATTCCCAAAATTGTTAAATCATATAGTATAAATATAAGAAACATTGCATAGGTTACTTGGAAAGGTCAACTTAGTATGAAAAAGGTATGAAACTAGATAAAAGAATAAAAATGAATACAAAAGAGCATTAAATAAGGCTAAATTGATTAGATATATTGATAATGAGTACAGCTAGGTATATTAGATGATCATATAATAGTCTTTGACAAAGTAACACAAATTGAAACACCCTTATCCTAGTGCACTCCTTTGGTCATGAACTCAAGGAGATCAATAAACCAATGAGGCTTGCAATAGAAAGCATTACGAAATAAAAAATATAAGTTTATACATATACCCCACCCAAACATTATCATGATCATAATAGTATAGCATAACATGGTGATTTGGGAAAGGAAATAACAACACAAAAGATAAAAATAAGTCTTTTAAATAAATGTTGATAAATTAAATGATGAAAAGTGATATATACATACATAAACTAATATTTCCACTAAAAATACATGAAAATACCTTAGTTTTGATAATGCAGGTGAAAAATTGCATATGGTAACCCTAATGATACAAGGAAAACCCTAGATAAAAGTAATGTGATTGTATTGTTTAACCCTTTTAATTCAAGTGGTATTTAATAATTAGAATTAAACTGTTGAAATGTAAATGCTGATATGTATTGATATGGTATTAAAATATACTCAAATACAATATCCTAAATAATTTATAGAAATTACAAACTCGTTAATAATTTTAATTTGACTAGGGTTAGATGTTATTCCTTAAAATTGAAATAGACATGACTATGTAGGTTGTATTTAAGTGAAAACTATATATAAAGACTTAAAAACATAGTCCTATTATAAAATAATGATTTAAATTTTATTGGTATAAGTCTATACGAAGTGGATAACAACACAATGCAACCTTGTCTATTGACTACAACCATATTCTATGTAACTATTTGTGAAGGTTGAATGTTGAACCTTGTGTTAATATATTCTATACATAATATTTTAAAACTATAAAACCCTAGTCATGCACATGCACTAATTAATGGGAAGTGAGGCATTATGAATGATTTAGTTGGTCTAAAAAACTTTATGTAATTGAATTTTCCCTACATATCCTAAATGGGCCCCAAGTTGATGTAGTTCTCCATCTTAGGGTGATTGTATGATCCATGATTAAGCAAATATAATTTTTATAGCTAGAATATGTATTAAAATTATTAAAAATAGATTCCTTTAACTCATAATAAATAATATGTATACTTGGCTTATGACTACTAGAATGATACAAAATTAAAATAAGGAAAATTATTTCTCTTTTACTCGGTGTGTTGTGAAATTACTATAGATATATTAAGTATCCTTGATGTGATTTTATAGGATAATATTTGGAATAATGTTAACTAAATTTAAAAAATGTAAGGGAGATCATTTTTAAACATCTCAATTTTAAAATTTATCATTAAAGTGTAGGAGATAAGGGTACTAGGGGACCCCTATTTATCTATCATAGACATATATTAGAAGACTATGGACTATTGAGATGAGTCTGATATGATCATGTGGGATGAATAGTGATGAATGTAGTTGGAATAGGTATGTGTATATCATATTTGGAGTGATTTAAAGATAATTAAGGATCTCTTCTACATTTCAAGTTAGATAAATGTTAAATAGACCAAGTAAGGGTAAGGATGTCAAGAACTAACATTGTCAAGCACTTAATTATTACATTTATGTGTCTATATTTTCCCCCACTTTATTATAATTATGAAAAAAGTGAAATTAATAGAGTAAATTAAATTTCAACCTGAGGGTGTATACAAACTTTGTATTTGGATGTGAATCTTGATTATGCAAGATTATTTAATGTAAAACCCTAAAAAAATCCTACTCAAAGTAATTTTATTTATATTGAAAATTGAAAATGGTAAATTGAAAATTTACTACTTGTAATTTGAAAAGGAGAGAAAAGAAAATTATGTAATCTAATTTCCTTGTAACTTAGAGATGACAAAGTGCATGCCCCCTTATTAGGACATTAGGATAAATGTTGAAGTGTGGATAATTGAGAGTGATCAAGTATCAATTTTGAAAACCATTGAATGATCTTAAGTTGGAAGTATTGTATGCTCCAAATCTCATTTGACCGTATAGAGTATTATGTAAAATATTTAAAGGGGTGGAACCATGAACTATGTCTCACCTCATTTAAAAAATTGAAATCATAGATGTTGAGTATCTCAAATATGACATGAATATGAATCACAACATTTTAGATAGATCTATATTCTATTTTAATTTTTATGAATTTAAAACCTTGAAACCTAGAAATTAAGAGATTTGTAAAAGCCATAGTACAAACATTAACATGATTGAGTATCATTCCCCCTATATTTTTAATATATTAATATTTAAATGCCATTGTAATTTTTAAGGTTAAAATTTTTGAAACTTTTGAAACTTGTAACTTTTGAAATTGTTTGAAACTTGTAATTTGAAATTGTAGGAATGAGTTCGTGTACATGCCATAGTTACCACAATATAAAAAAATAGAAATCATATTTCCATTTAAAAATTATATATTTTCATAAATCCAAAATTATTTCTCATGAGTCTTGAATGTTCCAAGAAATCTCATTGTGATGCCCTTCTTTTGAGATGAGAGACATAGCCTGTAAGTCACTTGTTTCAATATAAAATCATATGTGAAAGATATACTAATTTTAATATTATAAATTTATTTAATGATATTATTAAATATATCATTGTATTTACATATGAATAATGTGTTATAAATATATATCATTGAAGCACATAAGTAATGTATGCATGATATGTATCATGGCACTAAAATAAGGATCTAATATATAAGTGATGCATGGCATGAAAATTAGAACCATATTAAAATAGATAGAGTATGTGATATGAATCATATCACCGTATTATCAAGTAGTCAATTAATTTCATAAAATGACATGTAATTTTCATACTATGCCACTCATAAGGCCAAAAATACCACATATAAGGGACATGCAAATGTTGCATAACACACAGGGATAAGGGACACACACAAATTACATGGATATGCCATATAAGAAATAATTTGAAAATAAAAATCCATGGGGCACACACATAATAATAAAATAAAAGTATAGTGTATAGTGTAGGAAAGTAAGAATGCAAATCAAACCATGTAGTAAATGAAGCTAGTATAGATCCATCATATGTATAAGTGACATTATTAGTATATAGCATATTTCATGTAATACATTTGAAAATTATGAGTGAATTCCAAAACATATGTATGATATGTAGCTCAACATGGAAAATAGGTTATGGATAAATAAAACATGTTTAAGTGTTCATAGATAAATAATATATAACCTCAACTTAGAAAGGTTGTAGGGTAATAAGGGAAGCCCGACATGAAACAATCATGTGAGAGTATGTCATGTATCACACTCAATTACATCATGAGAAACATTATGTATTGAAATATGAAATATGTTATCTACTTAACATAGAATAAAATATATATTAAAAATGATGTAAGCTAATAACATTTGAAAATGTTTTAGGACCTGATTTTTATTTTTTTGAATTTTTTAAATATATGCATTCTTTTATAATTTTTGAAAATATTTAAATTCTAAAATAAAATTTTAAAGTTGTTCTTATAAGAATTTTTTTTTAAATTATAGGAAGTATGATATATTAAAATAAAACTCAACAACATTAACAAAAAAAACATAGTAGAATAATAATGAAAATAATTAATGTGTCCCATAATATGTGTACAATTATGAAGCATAGCAAAGTATCATGAGTGATCAAGATTTATAAGAATTTACATGCTCATAAATTGAAAAAGGATAATTTTATCATGTAATAAATATCAATATGATATCATTAAAGTTCTATTAGATGTAATATATGAAATATTAGACAAGTGGAGTGTCATAGAGCTATGTGTTTTGTATGATTCACTAGAATGTTTAACAGTTTCACTTTAAGTAGTACTAAACTTGTGGAATTAAATAATTTAAAAATAAATTTTGATACATATTGATCTGATATTAAAATGAATATATCCATATCTCATATACATTCATCCCTATTCATCCCACAAACTCCTATCAAACATGTCCCAATAGTCTCTAGTCTTCTGGGACAAGTTTATGGTTGTTAGACACAGTTTTACTATGACCTTGTCCCCTAATGTATCCTTGTACCCGACAGTATAAAAGTCATTTTTTAGAGTATGTATTGATATAATATTAAAATACACTCAAATATAATATTATTATAATTTACAAGAACCATAAACTTGTTAAAAATGATAAATTAGACAATGGTTAGAGAGTATCCCTCAAAAAATAAATAGATCTAACTGTGTAGGCTAAATGTAAGTGCCAACTATATATAAAGACATGAAACCCCAATTATTTTATAAAATAATGATTTAAAGTCTCTTAAGACAAGTATATGGGAGGTGGATAGTAGCATACTACAACTTTGTCTATTGACTATGGCGATGTCCTAGTTAATTGCAATCATGATTTAACAATCTACTACATGTGCAAGACTAGGGTATTGTGTGTGTCTATATATATATATAGACACACACAATACCCTAGTCTTGCACATGTAGTAGATTGTTAAATCATACATACATACATACATATATATATATACATATATATATATATATATACATAAATATATATATATATATATACATATATATATATATATACATATACATATATATATATATATAATACATACATACATATATACATATATATATATATATATATGTATGTATGTATATATATATATATACATACATATACATATATATATATATATATATATATATATATATATATATATATATATGTATATATGTATGTATGTATTATATATATGTATGTATGTATATATATATGTATATATATATATATGTATATATATATATGTATATATGTATATATATGTATATATATATATGTATATATATATATATATATATGTATATATATATATATGTATATATATATATATATGTATATATATATATATATATATATATATATATAAACCCTTTGAATTAAGGTGATCTTAAAATAATGGAGTTAAAATATTGAAATATAAATGTTGATATGTAATGATATGATATTAAAATAAAATCAAACTTAAAATGCTACATAATATACATAAATCATAAAAAAAAATAGTAAATTTTACTAGGGTTAGAGAGTTTCCTTAAAAACTAGAATAGATATTATTATGCAGTTTGATTTTAAGTTAAAAATGTATATAAAGACCTAAAAATATATTCATGTTATAAAAAATGATTCACATTCTACTAGGACAAGTTAATGGGAGTTAAAAAATACTATATTGTAGCATTTTGTATTGAATGCAATCACATCCTAGTTGATTATATTCATAATTTATCAATATAGGAATGTGTGACTATTTATGAAGGTTTGTTGTTGATCCATGTGTGTCAATATGTTGCATGGAAGATCTAAAAAATATAAAACCCTAGTTTTTCACATGCACTAGATAAAAATTAGAGAAAAAATATGGAAATAGGGTAGTATAAATGGTTGAGATATCCTAAGAAACCCCTTGTGAAGCATAGCCTTCATATCTCAAATGGGCCTCAGGTTGATGTAGTTCTACCTCCTAGGGTAATTGTGTATATGTGATTAAGCAACTAGAATATCTATAGATAAAACATTAATTTAAATACTTGAAAATGGATTCCCTTGACCTAAAAAAAATAATATTCAAAGTTATGACTATTAGAAGGCTTCAAAATTGAAATAGGAAAAAGAGTGATTTTTTAATTAGTATGTAGTAATATTGATAGAGAGATCTAGTAGGGATGTAATGAGTGACCTTAATGTGATTTTATAAGATAAAATTTTGAATAATTTCACTAACTAAATTTACCAAATGTTTTTGAGAGTTTTTTGAAATGTCTCAATTTTAAAAATTTACCATTGGAACATAAGAGACAAGGCCACACTAGGGGATAAGGATTTAGTGTAACCCTATCGATATAACACATACTTATCCTAGAATACCAAAAACTATTATGATAGGTTTAACAAGAGTCTATAGGATGAATAGTAATGAATGTAACTTAAATAGTTATGTTTTTACGATATTCATACTACTTAAAATACAATGAAGGATCTCTTATATATTTAAAATTAGATAAATAGTTTATAGACCAAGTAAGGGTAAGGATGACAAGAACAAAAATTATCAATAATTTAATTATTAAATTTATGTTTCTAAAATTTCCCCCACTTTATTGTAGTGATGTACAAAGTTAAATTAGTAGAGTAAAGTAGATGTAAACCTGAATGTGCATAAACAAAGTATGTGAATCTTAAGTGTGCATGATGCTTTAATGTAAGAATATAAAACAATACAACTAAAATTAATATTTTCCAATATTATAAATTGAAAATCTTTATAATTTGAAAAAAAAATCTAGGAAAGTATAGTCCTAAAAAGAGTGTGAAATATATTTCCATGTAAATTGGAAATGGAATATTTTGTATCCCCCCTTATTGAGGAATTTTTAGAGTGTTGGATTGTACAATTGATACAAATCACACCAATGCAAATAAATCTATATTCGATTTGAAATTTTTCATGTTTAAAACTTGAAACTTGTGAATTTATAAAATACCATTATATAAACATGAAGATGAATGATATCACATCCCATGTATCTATATCATATTTAATTTATCTCCTGAACTTATCCTTTTTGAAACTTTATAGCTTTGAATATTTTAATATTTTACACTTTTGAAACTTTTTTCAACTTTGTGGATTGCAAATTTTGAAATTATAATTTAAAACTATAGTAATGAGTACACATTCATGCCACATGTTCCCATAATTTAAAATTATTAAATAATATTCCCATTTGAAAATTGTATATTGCCATAATATGAAGTTTTTCTTATGAGGCTTAAATGTTATAAGCAAGCCCATTGTGATTCCTCCTTTTGAGATGAGAGATATAGCCTACAAGTCACATATCCAAAATAAATCATAAAGATACAAGGTTTACACATAGCCATACTCTTAATTGTATCCTTGGATTATAATTTCACTTCTACTTGCACACATTATTTTCTTTTTCATTGTTATTTATTATATCCCTTATCTAAGTATTCTTCTAGCCCTTGCCCTTGCTTTTAACATTAGGTTCACTAGAATGTTTCACCCTTTTAATTTAAGTAATATTAAACTAATGGAAATAAAATATTGAAATAAAAATCTTGGTATGTGTTGATATGGTATTAAAATACAATAAAATACAATATGTTATAGAATCCAAGGATATTATATTACTAAAAATGGTAAATTAGACTATGATTAGAGATTGATCCTCAAAACTAAAATATATCTACCTATGTAGGTTGTATATAAGTGAAAATTGTATAAAAAGACCTTAAACATATTTGTGTTAGAAAAATTATTTATAGTATGTTGGGATAAATTTGTGGGAGGTAGATAGAAGCATAATGTGGACTTGTCTACTAACTACATCCATGCCATAGTTAACTATATTCTTTATTGTATTCCTGATTTATCAATTTAAGATTGTGTGACCATTTGTGAAGGTTTATTATTGAGCCTTGTGTACTTATATGCCACATGGAAGATATAAGAATACAAAACCGAGTTCTACACATGCACCAGATAAAAATTAAATAAAAAAGGGGGGATGGGGTTTTGGGAATGAGTGAGTTGGCATATAAACCCAATAATCAAGTATTTATTACATAACCCAAATATACTTAAATTCAATGTAGTTCTCCCTCTTAGGGTGAATTTTTGATCCATGATTATGTAAATAGAATTATTATAGCTATAATATTGATTAAAATGCTTGATAATATATTCCCTTCACATGAAATAAACAATATTTAGAGCTGGATTATGACTGTTAAAATGTTTCATAATTGAAATATGAATATGTAGTGATATTTTACTTGGTGTGTCTTGAATTTAATATATATATCCACTAGGGGTGCAAGGAATGTCCTTGATGTGATTTTATAGGAAAATATTTAGAATATTTTTTTATATTAACTTTACCAAATGCATAGGAGAATAATTTTTAAATTTATGGATTCAAAAAAGTGATCTTTGGATCATAAGAAGGATGAATTAGGGTACATGGACATAGTTCAATCCAATTCATCTAGTGTAGACTTGTTCCAAAACATGATGGACTATTGAGATAGGTCTAATATGAGCTCATAGGATAAATAGGGATGAATGTAGAGAAAATAGGGAAGTTATTCCATGACCAAAATGTCTCCTATTTATGGTAATTTTATAATAATATTTCACTCTAACATATATTTTTGGTGTTATTTAAACCATTGGAAATTTATTAAAGAGACATAAAAAATTTATTGTATATGTTTTTAGTGATTCTACATACAATTTTTACAGTTTTCAAAAAATTAAAAGGAATTGTTTGACATAGAAAAATAATATTTCATAATTTTGGAATACCTTTTCACTCTTACCTCCATTTTGAGATAGATGTATATAATTGAAAATATATTGAAGATTCATACAACTTTTCTTTAATAAACTTTTGATGATTCCCTGTGGATGTATTTATATTTTCAAAAGAATAAAAAAAAAAATTTAATGTATGGAAAATTATTCCTTATTATTTTTCAAATCTAAAAAAAAATCACAGGGAATCATAAAGTGTGCAAAATCAAATTTTTAGGTGTCCTAAATATATTTACAATGATATAAGAAGCTAAAAATCAGATTGGATAGCCATGCAGGTGGATAAATTAGGTCTTGATGACACACAAAAAGGGGAATACAAATTCAAATTCTGAAACATAGCTAAAATAAATCGTATAAAAATAAGGGAATGACTAACAAAGAATCTTGTTATAGCTCAAATATGAATCTTCTATTAAAATGTTCCATGTTCAAATGGGAATCTCTTAATACTAACACATGTCATAATATTAACATGTCCAAAATATATGGATAAATGGAGATACAAAATATGGGAGAGATTTATTAAAAAAAATTGTCAAGAGGAAAATTAAAGTAGGGGAAGATAGTTTCACCAATATGAAAATACATTATTTACTAGAAAAAACACTTTAATCATTTTGAAAAATCTATTATATTTCACCATCAATGGTCCCAAATAACCTAACCCATCAAGCATGATCTTGGGATAACTAGTGATGTATAAATATCATCCCATGAAGGCTATATGCATGAAAATTTAAAGGATCCTACCTTCCCCAACATGTTCACTATTCTTCAAGGCACTGAGAGAGCCCTTGGTAAAACGTGGGGATTGGGTAATTTTGAGGTAAATTATGTGGAGCTAATGATATATATGTAAATCTTCCTACCCTAATTTATTATATAATTACAGTCTAATGAACCTTGACTATATAATTAGACCAACTATAGAGTTTGAGATTTCATTGGGATAGGGTGTGTGATAATGGTATGATCACGTATTTTTATATGATTTTAAATTTTTAAAGATATTATACCTTTTGAAATTGCCTTTTTTATTTTTACTTTGATATTTGTTTCATTATGATATCTTGGCTTATGTTTTTTTCTACTTTCCTCCTCTTTATGGATTTGGAAAACCAATAATGGTTGCTTAATATGACTAACACAAGAGAGTTTACACATAGCCACTAGATAATATAACCTAGAGACCAATAATATTAGATACACCTATAATTCAACTTTATAAGAGAATTAAATATTGAAAGAAACCTTGTGTGGCCCAAAGAAGGTGTAAATTAGGGAAGATAGAGATGAACATGAGAATGCTTGGGTTTACATAATTGAATAAATATATAAATGGATATGATACAATGATAGATAGTTTTGAAAATCCATTGTAAGATATATTTAAAAATATATGAGAGATAAGTAGATGGACTAAAATAGTTTTTTCCATAAGAGATTATAATTGACTCTAGGTAATAAGACATAACTCTCAACATTTAACTTATCTTTCTAAGAAAACATATAGATATGTTTGGGAATGGGACCAATATATAGATAATATTAGAGGGTGTGAGCTTATGAATATGATGTGGTCATATTACTCAAGGTTTTACCATGAAACTAAAATCTAAAAATATAAGAGGCATAAAGATAATTTTGTAAACATCACCCAGAGGTAAAAAGAGGTATAGTGCATACAGATAATAAAAATGAGACAATGAAAAAATATAATATCCCATAGGTGTGTAAACATAGATATGAATATAATTAAGTAAAAAAATATTAGGAAATAAAGTAAATATATCCCTAAGGTGTAATGTGTGTGTGTGTGTGTGTGTGTGTGTGTGTGTGTGTGTGTGTGTGTGTGTGTGTGTGTGTGTGTGTGTGTGTGTGTGTGTGTGTGTGTGTGTGTGTGTGTGTGTGTGTGTGTGTGTGTGTGTGTGTATGGTGTTGTCAATTAGATTTTAACCCATTGAGGATAGTATTATCTCTCCTCATCCAAGTGGAACAATGGAATCACCTATAGGATTGTGTGTAGCCTAAGGAATGAGGTGAGTCTATAGATAGGGCTAGCTCCCTTGATGTACCAATTAGGATTGTAACTAATACTAAATTTGGGGGTGAAAATGGAGAAGGATAACAGAAACAAAACTAATATAATAGATATGATACATAAAATTGACTGATGGATTTTAACCATATGTATGTTATACTTGTGACCAAGAAACTAACTAAAACATACACTTTTATAATCTAAGTCTTCTTGCATCGATGTTACATTATGAGGTTATGGAATGATGTCTTAGGCTAGGAGGAATATAAAAGAGGCCTTGAATGGAAATAATTAATAGACTAACTAACTTAAACTTTGAAATTTCTTGTAACACATCACATGCTCTATAAGAAGAAGGTACAAATAGGTGAGAGAATGTGACAACCTACTAAGGAATCTATAGTCTTCACTAATAAAATTTAACATTAAAGTAAATAATAGTATAATAAATCATGTAAAAGGTAAAAATTAGTCATTTTATCTATCAAAAGTTATAAAAATGGGTAGGGATTCACCATACTAAGGTGGAGTATCCCATACAATGCCAAAATGGCTAGTCTTATAAAAATTGAGAGAGAGAGAGAGAGAGAGAGAGAGAGAGAGAGAGAGAGAGAGAGAGAGAGAGAGAGAGAGAGAGAGAGAGAGAGAGAGAGAGAGAGAGAGAGAGAGAGAGAGAGAGAGAGAGAAGAAGAAGAAGAAGAAGAAGAAGAAGAAGAAGAAGAAGAGAAGTCCAAGGGTCACAAGGACAATTTTAAAGATGAAAAAATCAGTTATAAATGAATTATTAGAGGATATGGGTTGAAAAAATCAAGGTAATGAAGTATAAATGTCAATCCAAGTCATCAAAGTCTTGTAAAGTGGCATAAAACTCATCATTTTGGCTTAGAAAAATTTATTGCATAATTGGAACTATTTAGACATCCCATAAATAATGATCACATATAATGATTTTAATGGAATGGGAGACTCTCATACATGACTCTCCATACATTGGTTGCATGCCTAGTCCTTTGAAATCCTTTAAAAGTGAGCCATCATCATCTGCTATATAGAAAATTACCCTTCAATGTACACTACACACTTGGCCTCAAAATTGGCATCATTTTTACATTAAAATCCATATTAGTGAGTTAATGACAATTTTAAAGTCTATCCATGGCCTTATAAGCATCATGGGAACCTTAAATTCATCTCACTTGAAGTTTTCCATCTTCTTCATTAGCTTGCCCAATATGCCAGATTTGAATGGCTAAGTTGAATCACCTATTTGGGAAACTTATAAATTGTTTCATGAAATTAAATTAATATTTTTATTTATAAGTCTTAATATTCCATCCAAAAAAAATTTTGTCTCTTAACTCTTCCTATAGCCTACACAACACATAAAATAGTGAGAAAAACCTTGTTTATGCCCCCATCCATACAACTCATCTTGGTGTGAAGTATCTTGAGGGATTAATTTAAAACCTATAATCATAAATTTATAAAAAATATTTCATTTTATTATCTATCCAACTCCATTTCCCAAAACTAGTCTTTGGTAAGGGTTTAGTAGAGTTTTAGACCTATTTTGACCCTTAAGCTTGTTTCATAAAAACCTGACATTGGAGTTTCAAAATAATTCAAAAAAATGGTTTTTTAAGCCTTTATTAAACTCCTAAAAATTCCTTGGACTCCCATGAATATCATAAGGTGAGATATGAACACTTGAAGTCACCTATTTGAGTTCTTCCTTACACATTTCTTACATGCCTGAGAGAGTTTTGATCCAAAAATGGTTTTCTTGTGATTTCATGAAATAATGAAAGTTTTTACATCTCTTATATTGTCCTAAAATCATTTAAAAATTATTTGGGATGTACATTTCATGATATAATGGTATAAACCCTTCCATTTGGTCTTGGCCTAATCCTTGTTCCATAGGTTTACCTATAACTTCTATGTATTGGATCATTTTATTTTATTTTCTTGAATCCCAAATGACTCTACACATATGATATGACACTAAAAACATGATACCATCATTTTGAAATTCCAATTAGGTCTAAATATGAAAGTGGCTCCTTGGTTGAGTCTCTAGGCATAACCATGCCTACTGGGACTGAATGCAACCTTAGATGTTCAAACCACCTTATTTTGTTTAACAAAATAATGATTGGTTTACCATTATGTTATAGGTGTATTATAAATTCTAAAAACTTCACACAAGGTCCTCTAAGCTTTTGGTTCATGTTTCCTATCTCTTTTGTCAATAATGTAGGGTTTATGCATGGGGAAAGTGCCCTCTATCTGAGATAAAACAAAGGTAACTTTAAGATGTAGGAGCATCTACATACATCTTCCTGCAAGACATGGTTAAGTTTGGATCAGTCTTCATTAGGCATGGAAGCTCTAGTCATGTTTGAATTCAAATTCATATTATTGTATTTTCCCTCCAAAATGTTGTTAATGAGGAGTAATTGTAAAAGTAAAGGTAAAAAATCAATGTAAAAAGTAAAAGAGTGAAAGTGGTTAAAGGAGAATCTCCTACATTGGAGTTGTTGAGAAAATAAAGGAGGAGTGGTTGAAAATCTTTCAACCTTGGTATATTGTTGAAGATTACAAACCATGTTTGTTTTTTATTGAGCCCAAGTTGGGTGTAGAGGTTAGGGAGGAGGCTCTTTAAAAGAGCAAAAGAGAATTCATTCAAGAAGAGAGAGCTCATTAAGAAAAAAAAGAAGAATGTGAGAAGAGCTCATGAAAATAGAGGAATGTATTTGAAAGAGAGCTTATGTGTGAGAGGAGAGTAAGAAGATGAGAGTGAGGACCTCTCAGTCAAGAAAAGAGGAGAATGGAATGAATAAATAGTGAGGGAGGACCTCATTCAAGAATGCAAGAGTGAAGGAAGAGAGAAAGTTGAAGGTGCAAATAAGACTTATAAGCCATTGACCATGGATATGGATCATAGAGTGATGGATCCTTGCTTGTAATTATATATTTTTATTATGAATAAATTTATTTTGATTCACATGTGTATGTTTTGTAAACAATAATCCCAAGTACAGAATTTTGGTCTAATCAATGGTAAACGAATGTACAGGGTTGTGTATGTATATGTATGTTTCCTTGAAGTTTAAGAAACAAATGATCATTTATTTAAGTGAAATATGCATGAAAACCTTTTTATATACGTTTTAAAACCAGTTTAAAATTGTATCAGATGATTAAGAGGACTAAAATGTTGCAAAAGTTCAATGAACAGGGTGCAGGCCTGTGTGGAAAGACAACTAGGCACGGTTGGAAGAATGAGAATATATAGAGATTTACCCAATTAAAAATTATTAAATTTTGTGTGTATATGATAATTGGAGTTATTAATCCAATTAAAGTGGTTTCAGATCTAATGGAGCAATGTGGAAAAAGATATGGTCAAAATACAAACCTGCAGTTTTGAGACAATTCAGAAAAACGTGTTCTCAGGTACTAAAGAGCACATAACTTTAAAAATAATGCTCATAATGACTTGAAAATTAATATGTAGTTGGATAATAAGGTTATTTACATGAATAAAATGTTTTATATCTTAAAATTCTGTCCATGAAAAGATATAGAGGACTGTATTTTGAAAAAAGAGACTGAAAGTGAAAACCTGTTTATTCATTTTGTGGAGAAAGGAGTGCATACATAGAAGATGTTATCCAATGGTTATAATAGGTCCTATATATGTTTATAAAACCTATAATTATGATTTTAACACCTTTCAAGAATAAAATTTAATAACTATAGTGAAACATGGTAGTATTAAGATCTATCAGGCCCAGTTAAGAACAGGGAAAGTTGCAATTTGGAGAAGATGTTCCAAAGGAACCTTGTCTAGCTTTAATATCTGTGGTAATAAATGATAATTGTTACTATTATATAATATTGGATTTATGAAATAATTTTTAAGATAATAAATAAAGGATAAAACTCTCTTGACAAGGTTACAAGGACCAAAAGGGCTTAATAAAGGAAATTGGGTTGTAATGTAGGATAAAAGATTGCAAGTTCTAATATAACTTGGGATGGATATAAGAACATGTTATGATGATTTTCAAGGTTTTATTCAGTGAAGAATTGATCTTAAGAGTCACAGGTAAATCATGAGATAATTTAATTGTTCTTGATAAAGATTTCTATCTATCATGGTATGAATGACATTGTTTTCCAAATGAGCAAGTTTGCATTGATAATCCTGATTCCTATCTAGAGCTATGTCACCAATAAGAGTGTTGGTGACTCAACTAGTATCTTGGAATTAATATAAGAGAAAATTTCATCAAAAAAAAGAACATAGTCAAAACCAAGAAGTGACATGTTGGTAAGGTAACCTGAGGTGTAAACAAGGTGAGGGTTACACCATTTTTGGTATCAGAGCTTGAAACTCTTGGGATTTGGTAATTGATCATGTTTGAGAATAAGTTGTTGTAGGATTGAGAAAAGGATCAAAAGACTAGGATGCAAAAGGCCTAGGTGAGATCAAGGAGATTGTCAAAAGACCAGTCAAGGAGAAAGGCTTGGGTGAGACAAGTGGACCAAAAGACTAGGGTGTAGAAGACCTAGTTGAGGACCTAAAGGGATCAAGAGACCAAGGTGGAAAAGACTTGGGTGAAGATATAATAAATGGAAGTATTTTTGAAGGCACTACAGAGCAGTAGAATACATGAGGGCACTAAGAAGGAAGCAAGCATCCAGAAGAAGAGAGGTATGACTAGTAATGGAATTGATAAAGAGATTGATAGTTTGAAAAGAGATTTAGCTAAGTTTGTAGATAGATATGATTCTTGGATGCAAATGGGCAAGCAAGCATGGGTATGGCCAATGAGAAAGAGGTTAAAGTGGCCAATTGATCTCCTAATGAAGAGGAGAAAAAGGCAAAATGAGATTGCCAAGAAGAGAGAAGCCCATAGAGGCAAGAGGATGAGTAGGTTGCCAAGTGAGCAACAAGAGAAAGAGGTGGAGAAGAAGGTACTCATTGTGGAGAACAAGAGAAGAGAAGAAAGAAAAGATAAAGTGCCAAGAAGAGCACTTGAAAAGATAAGAGTTTTGGTAAAGAGAACACTCATAGGGACATTGTGGTCTCTTATTTTTATATCTAATGTTGTCTTTGCATGGGTAATTTTAGGTATGAGCAGCCTTGTGAAGGTCAAAAGAAAGGCCTTGAAGAATGAAGAGATTGGCGCAAAAAAGAGAAGTGAGTTTGTTGTTGATGATAAAGAAGAAGAGATGCATTGATTAATGCATGAGGAAGGTGTTGAGGAACCCATACAAGCAAGGGAAGAGATGGAAGATGAAGATGACTTCCATGATGCCATTGAAATCCAAGAAGAGGAAAGAGAACAGTCAAACATAAAGGAAAAAGAAAGTACAAACAATCAAGATGCTATGCAAGTCAAAGAACTAATGGAGCAGCCCATTAAGGAGGTAAAAGTGAATTAAAAAATTGAATTTTCTTATTCTTATAAGCATGAAACTATTGATATACATGATAAAGAAGCAAAGAGAAAGGAAGAGTTTTCAACTAACCATGGATATGTGATGCCTAAATGGTGGAAGAAACAAACTCCCAAGCAAAAGGAAATGTTGGTAAAAGAGCATGGATGTGGGATGCCTACAAGATTTGAGAAGACAAATGATGAGAAGGAGAAACAAGTATGGGTACCTAAGAAGGCAAAGAGTGAAGATGTGAGTGTTGAGGTAACAACACCAAGAAGTCAATGGAGGAAGGTGAAAGTCGACACAAGCAACCAAAGGTGTGAGAGTGACACAAGTACATGGAAAGGTAAAAAAATTGTTTATGATGATGTTTTTAAATCCTTTAATGATATTTTCATGACAAATGAAAAATGGAAAGTGGCTATGTGGACTAATATGCAATAAGGAGAGAATTCCAAATGGTTGGTTAATGAGGAAAGAGATGGATATAAAGCAAATCAATGCCTCATTGAATGCAAGAAACAAACAAGATGGCTTCAAAGAGAAGTTGAAGAGAGTAAGGAGACACAAGGTAATGGTGTTTCAATTGCTTTTGATAAGTGTACTAATGAAGAAGTTGGTTTATGTGAAGACAAGCTAAAAAAAGATGAGATAAGGGGTAAAGGACAAGTAATCCTTAAGAAAGAAGGACCCAAGTTTGATGAAGAGAATGGTGAGATAGATGAGATCTCACTAAAGGAGGAGTTGAGAATGTTGGAGGAGCTATTTAGTTCTCCAAGAGAGTTTTGTAAAGATACAAATCATGATGAGAACACCATTGGTAAGAATGAAGCAATAAAAGAGCAAACCCAAGAGGAAAGGACATTTTGATCAAGGAGAAAGAATGTGAAGGCAGCCAAGAGGCTTCATGGCCTAAAGATTTTGATTCTAAGGTGGCTTTGAATGTTTTGTTTGCAGGTATGAAGGTTGCTAAAGTGAATGACATACATGAGTCATTAGATAAAATCATGAAACAAGAAGAACAACAAGATCTAGAAGACATGTATGAAGATGAATAAGCATGGAAGTGGGAGGTGGTAGCTGAGAAAAAAATGAGAAGAAGGACATATCTAAAGCGGAAAAAAGAAAAATGAAAGACAAATACCATTCCAAACAAAGACAAGCATTGGTATTGGCAACAAGACCTTCGGATCTAGGGATAGAGTGAAGACTAAAACATTGAGGAGATATCTCATTTGAACTAAGGTTCAAATTGTTTCTAGAGGGAGAGTATGATGCAGGAGCATCTACATACATCTTCCTGAAAGACATGGTTAAGTTGGGATCAGTCTTCACTAGGCATGCAAGCTCTAGTCATGTTTGAATTCAAATTAAAATTATTGTATTTTCCCTCCAAAATGTTGTTAATGAGGAGTAATTGTAAAATTAAAGGTAAAAATTCAATGTAAAAAGTAAAAGAGTGAAAGTGGTTAAAGGAGAATCTCCTACATTGGAGTTGTTGAGCAAATAAAGGAGGAGTGGTTGAAAATATTTCAACCTTGGTATATTTTTGAAGATTAAAAACCATATTTCTTTTGTCTTGATCCCAAGTTGGGCGTAGAGGTTAGGGAGGAGGCTCTTTAAAAGAGCAAAAGATAATTCATTCAAGAAGAGAGAGCTCATTAAGAAAAAAAGAAGAATGTGAGAAGAGCTCATGAAAATAGAGGACTATATTTGAAATAGAGCTTATGTGTGAGAGGAGAGTAAGAAGATGAGAGGGAGGACCTCTCAGTCAAGAAAAGAAGAGAATGGAATGAAGAAACAATGAGGGAGGACCTCATTCAAGAATGCAAGAGTGAAGGAAGAGAGAAAGTTGAAGGTGCAAATAAGACTTATAAGCCATTGACCATGGATATGGATCATAGAGTGATGGATCCTTGCTTGTAAGTATATATTTTGATTATGAAGAAAGGTATTTTGATTCACATGTGTATGTTCTGTAAACAATAATCCCAAGTACAAAATTCTGGTCTAATCAATGGTAGACAAATGTACAGGGTTGTGTATGTATATGTATGTTTCCTTGAAGTTTAAGAAACAAATGATCATTTATTGAAGTGAAATATTCATGAGAAACTTTGTATATATGTTGAGAACTAGTTTAAAATTGTATCAGATGATTAAGAGGACTAAAATGTTGCAAAAGTTCAATGAACAGGGTGAAGGCCTATGTGGAAAGACAATTAGGCACGGTTGGAAGAATGAGAATATATCAATATTTACCCAATGAAAAATTATGAAATTTTGTGTGTATATGCGCCTTGGAGTTATGAATCCAATTAAAGTGGGTTTAGATCGAATGGATCAGTGTGGAAAAATATATGGTCAAAATACAGACCTACAGTTCTGAGACATTTCAGAAAAACGTGTTCTCAGGTACTAAGGAGCACATAACTTTAAAAAGAATGCTCAGAATGACTTGAAATTTAATATGTAGTTGGATAATAAGGTTATTTACGTGACTAAAATGTTTGAGGTCTTAAAATTCTGTCCATGAAAAGATATAGAGGACTGTATTTTGAAAAAAGAGATTGAAAGTGAAAACCTGTTTAGTCATTTTGTGGAGAAAGGAGTGCATACATATAAGATGTTATCCAATGGTTTTAATAGGTCCTATAAATGTTTATAAAACCTATAATTATTATTTGAACACCTTTAAAGAAGAAAATGTAAGAACTATAGTGAAACATGGTAGTATTAAGATCTATCAGGCCCAGCTAAGAACAGGGAAAGTTGCAATTTGAAGAAGATGTTCCAAAGGAACCTTGTCTAGATTTAATATCTATGGTAATAATTGATATTGGTCACTATGATATAATATCAGCTTGATGAAATAATTTTTAAGCTGATAAATAAGGGATAAAACTCTCTTGACAGGGCTGGAAGGACCAAAAGGGCTTAATAAAGGAAATTGGGTTGTAATGTAGGATAAAAGACTGCAAGTTCTAATATAACTTGGGATGGATATAAGAACATGTTATGATGATTTTCAAGGTTTAATTCAGTGAATAATTTATCTTAAGAGTCATAGGTAAATCATGAGATAATTTAATTGTTCTTGATAAAGATTTCTATCTGTCATGGTATGAATGACATTGTTTTCCAAATGAGCAAGTTTGCATTGATGACCCTGATTCCTATCGAGAGCTATGTCACCAATAATAGTTTTTTTGACTCAAATAGTATCTTGGCATTAATATAATATAAAATTTCATCAAAAG